>JADHZB010002150.1:151205-170350 GCA_015657535.1 Nephromyces sp. MM_2019 | reverse complement strand
GTGTGTGTGTGTGTGTGTGTGTGTGTGTGTGTGTGTGTGTGTGTGTGTGTGTGTGTGTGTGTGTGTGTGTGTGTGTGTGTGTGTGTGAGTATGTGTGTTTGGATATTCGTGTATATGGGGGTGTGCATATAAAGTATTTCATAATGGGATTACAGATATGTGTATATGATGTGTGATATAGGTATGATTCTGTTTCTATTACGTATGTGTATAATTACAATTAACTTATGATGTGTTTGTATAGCTCATAGGTAGTATAAAGTGTGTGCATGTGTTACATGTGTAGTATACAAGGTGTGTGTGTAGTACACGGGTGGTATATCATGTAGATTTGTCAAGTATGTGTGAGAAATGTGTTGAATTGATTACTCAAGCTTAATTCTGGACGACTTGTAAGTTGAATTCGTGTGTATATAGAAAATTCAAAACTTATACAATAGATGAAATGAGTTAACAATGTGTGTATAAAGCGAATATAAATATAAACATATTATCAAACAATACTCACCCTTCCACCTTGTCCAAAACTATATGTAGACCCATCAGCCGTTACACACACAGTGTGATATGACCCTATGGATATGCGAGTAACCTCCTAAGGAATTTATTAGTATATTTATAAAGAATGTGTATGAAAGTTAAAGTGTGTAGGCAGTTATAAAAGTTTGTGATAAAATTTACACGTTTTTATACAAATTCACTATACATACACACTCTCAATAAATACACACACACACATTCTCAATGTATATATACACACACACATTCAATACATACACACCCACACACTCTCAATGTATACACACACACACACTCTTAATACATACACACGTACACACCTATAATATACACAGGCACACAACACATACACACAACCTGATTTTCTAACACCCCCAATACTCTCTTTGGCTCAGTCGATGAAATATTTGGACCAAGTCCCAAATTTCCAAAGGCTGAGCCACCCCATGTGTAAAGTTTTCCAGTGTGTGTAATACAGCCTAAAAGTTAAAATAATTCATTTAATTTTTGAAATGATACACACAAACCAGTGAAAGCTAAACAGCTTCTAAAAATTAACTTTTATGTTGTAGTTTTATAGATAACTCGTTACACACATATGCACACAATACACACATATACACACAATACATAAATATACACACAATACACACATATACATACAACATACATACACACACTCATACATTACACACATACACACATAATATACACACAAAATATAGATACACACGCACAAATTACACACATTCATACATAAAACACACATATACACACACAATATACACATGCACAATATACGTAAACACACGCACACATTACACGCATACACACAACACGGGCAATATATATATACACACACACACATTACACACATATACACTGCTAATCAAGTAGTTAACCAGAGATGTGTAGACCCGCACAAATTGATTTGATATTTTTATTTCGTAATTTGATAATTTCTGTCGGCTAATTTCAGCAAAAAAAAATTCTGATAAATTCTATTAAAAATTTACACACTAACCATATTCATATCATTCTCATTACCATGCCCTGATAAGATACATCAATGTGTGTATGGTTCATATGTATGTGTGATTCATATATAAGTGTATGGGCCATATGTGTGTTGACATGTAGTTCAAATGTGTTTATGTAATTTAAATGTATGTATTAATTTAGTCCAAATGTAATTCATAAGAGTGTGTGTGTGTGAGTAATGTGTTTTTATGGTTGTGATTCCTATGCGTGTTTGCATGTAGCTCACATATGTGTGTGCGTATTGTTTATATGTATGTGTACGTGTAATTCTTAATTGTTTATAAAGCCAAAATGTAGTTGAACAGTCAATATGTGTGTGTGTTAATACATGTGCTTTTCGTCAGCACGTGTTTATGTATTCTAGCCACAAATGTTTGTAGACAATATGTGTGTGCTAAGTGTTTTGAGCGAGTTTCAATATGTACAGAGTTATTTTATTGTTAAAAAGATGTGTGCATGATACTTTTCCATAGTAGTATGTGTGTGAATACTAAAAGTGTAGATTAAATAATGGTGTTCATGTAAGTATGGCAAATTGTAGTTAGAAAAATTTATCAATTATAGTAACGTTGTTTCAGTGTGTAATAGCACATAAATCCACTATACAAACGCATTCATTCAAGTTACACACCTAATCTTCCAGATTTCCCTAAACCACAGCTATATACACTTGAATCATTCTGAGACAAAAACAGTGTGTGGAAGCCACCGCAACTAACTGAACATATAGGTGTCCCTTCAAGGTAAGCTAAGAATGTAGGGGCAAGTACAGATGCACCCGCTGAGGTTATACCCAGTTGGCCATGCACATTTCTGCCCCACATGTAGACCGATCCATCTTCAAGGCACACACCGGAGTGATAGCTACTACACGATATACTTTTGACTGATTTCCCCTGTAATCCACGTACAAGACGTGGTTTTGGTACATCTCTCACAGAATTGTGACCCAACTGGCCATCTTTACCATAGCCCCAGGTGTATAGCTCTCCACCTGAGCTCAAGACAAGGGAGTGGTGTCCACCACAGGCAATAGAGATAATGTTCATTGATCTCAAAGAGTCCAAAAAGGTCGGTAATATCATCTTATTGTCTTGAGACACATGTGCACCAGTTTGGCCATATTCCTGAGTATAAGTATTTAGTTTGTATTTGCACACGGAGGGATTGTGGTGCTTATCATGTACTAGAGAAAGCTGTGGTCATTCTCCAAACTATGTCTTCAATGCGCCAACCAAGTGCGATGAGGCAGGGTACAACTTCTCACACCTCGATGCTAAAATTGTGTGTAACCAAGGTGAGGTAAGGTAGGACAACATGTTTGAATACAATAGCGGAGGTGTGTCTTCATCCCTGATTTTTATGTTTTATAGAAATAAATTGCTTACTGTGGATCCCCAGGCTATGATCCCAGAAGTCAGCGCTGCTTGACCCATTATACAAGGTGTAGGTCAAGAGCCTATCTTAGAGTTGCATCCCTTTCACTGTGTTTGAGGGTTGAAGAAGAAGTAACTTTAAAATATTTAAGGGTAGAAGGGTGGTTCGCAGTTAATAGAATGGAAATAAGTGCTGAGAAGACAATATAGATGATAAAAGACAATTAGTGTGACATACAAAACAAAAATTGGATAAGGCGTCCTATTGGGAGCTAATAAGAGTTGTGTCGAGACATTGCTACAGTGGATACTGTTTTCTGTATTTCTTAACTCCGTGATATTTCATTGCTTAAATTCTCCTAATCTCGTTTGTTTTATTGATTCAATCAAATACTAGTTGCATATCCTACATTTTCCTAGAATATTTATATTCATTTTATTGGATTGTGGGTCAATTTTAAATTCATAATGCTACGGGTTTATAAAAGTTTTGAGTAATTTGATATGACTAGTTTATTAGGCAGAATCTCTTGTATTTATTTAAAAAACCTATAGAAATCTATGAGGTATGTTAAGCATAATTTAAGTTAATAAAAACATTTAAATGTTAAGCAAAGTTTTGGTGAAATAATTCATAATTAAAAGATTTGAAAAGTAGTTCATATATAGTTTCCTTTGTTAATAAATTTCTTTTATGAATGACAGTGGGGGATTCCTATCAAGATTAGTATTTCCAATTAAAGGAATCCGAGAGGTATCATAGAACAGCTGAACTAGGGGGTATAGTCGTAGTCATTAGCATCGAATCGCTTTTCTTCTGCCCCATTGGCTGTTACTATTACAATGTCAATCAATCCACCGGATGCAGCATCTCTTCTAATGGCCATCTTGAGGCATTTTTTAGCCATCTCCACACACTCTTCAGCCGTGAGGTTAGAGTGGTAATTTTCATCCAGGTATGGGAGCATAAACATACACCCAGAGCCATCCGCGGCAAATTCTCGCTCATGCATGACACCACCCTTGGGAATTGAATATATCTGTGGGCCTCTTTTGGGATCCCATCCAGCGAGAATACAGCTGGCGGACAATCTATTCTTATAGTTGTAGACGAGGGACTTGTGAAGATGAGCGGCTGATCTCACAGTGGGTAGGTTAGCGGGTATCTTTGCATGGGATTGGAAGGTTCCTCCGGGGGAGTTAAGTTCCTGAGAATTCTGGTTGAGTTGTGACTTTAGGATATGCCACAGAGCTATGTTGTCTGACGTCCTACCACTGGAGGCAACCGCTATGCAATAGTGTACAATAGCTATCTTCCTGCCAGAGCGGGAGGAGACTATTGGGCCTTGTGCTATCCTCGAGTCGGCTCCTATGACTACACCATCTTTGAACTTGAGGCAGACAAGTGAGGTCCCCATAACCTCTGATTCACTAGGGGCTAACCAATCAGAGGAGACGCCCGCTGGTTGGTTATCAAAAAAAACGTTTTGTAAATCAATCATTGTAGGGATAAGTGTATAAAATAAGTGAGATGTCTGTGGAGTTGATAGAGTTGTGTTAGGAGGCTAAGGGGAATTATTTGGGAAGAGCAGTGGAGTGGGTTAATGGGATGGGGGATGTGAAATATATATAATTCTGTGTAAACATGTACTATGTAGTACAACTGTGGATAGATCTGTATAATATCTTGTGTATAAGCGTAATAAAACAATAAACTTTAATAATAATTTATACAAGTATAACTGTAAAATTGGAGATGATTAATTTAATGTATGTATTTGTGAGTTAGTCTAATATTATGAACTAGAAGGTTTTAAACCACGTTGGAAGGTCGTTAAGCAGTTGATCATAACTTGTGTAATTATTTCAATGTGTAGGTAAACTTTATTACGAGCATGTTCAATTTTTGATATATTACGTAATACCTTAAATTAGTCAAAGTTATTGAAGTAATTGGGCTGATCAACGGTTCAGTTGCTTACATACTCATTTGTAAACAAAACAGGTACACATAAAATCAATTTTATACTCAATTAATCACTACTTTATAGAAAATTAAAGTTGTGCGCGAGCACATTAAAATAGCCAAATATATATTACTTAGTTTATTGGTACACATAATCACTATTACACATACACCTAGTAACACACACACACACAATCCTCTACTACACCCTAAAAATTCCCTAATGTCTCCAGATGTACATTTTAACGCACACACATATAATTTATTTATACATTTATAATTTTACTTATCCACGAATGCCACGCTCGCGCATATTTACTTAGACTTGTACATATATATATTTATGTTCTCACACACATGTACCTTGCTAGCATTCACACATAAATGTACTAAACAATATCAAAAAGGACACACTGATACCCACACATAAAAAGGTATTTATAGAGATAAAGGCTCACACATATTTGCTGTATTCACATATAAACGTTTAAGCACTGGCCACATTCACACAAATTTGCACTGATTTTGAAATTTACATGTACTTTGATATTCAAAGAAGGGGGTACATGCACATTAAGGTATTCATACACGCATATATGGACAGTAATGCTCACTCAAATACACATTCACGATACCCACACACTTATACATTTACTGACATATACATACACTCACGCAAATATATGCATAGGTATTATATATTTGTATAAATCAAACATAACTTCATATCACCCCATTTACACTTTTTTAACAACACTTTTTAATAAACTTGCGTATTTTAATATCATATTATAATTTAAAAAAATATAAATTACAGTGTCTTACTTCTAAGTTTTATGTTTAAATTTGTATAATGGAAAACAAATTTTTTTTTTCTAATTTATCCTTTAAAATGTACACAATTTCATAAATTCACTTAAAAAATAATTAGTTCCTTTTATACTCTAGTTATAATTAACTTTTATATTACACATTGTTAAGATTGTTATAACTTTTAGGAATTTATTAACCTATTAGTTTGCTGGTATCTGATTCACAGATTGTTGATTTATAGATGAAATCCTGAAGTCAAAAATACACACATAATTTTGTATATATTTTATATAAACATACATATATATTATCGTTATGTTGAATATATACAAACATATGTAGAATTGATCATATTTAAGTATATTTACTTCAAAAATTTTGTAAAATATAACCTATATAGATCATATCATCTTATATCATAAAACCAAATTTTAAAATCAAATACTACGATTCTTAATTGATTACTGCTTAAAATTACACAAAGATTATTTATAATTATACTACACACATTCTTCCTAACATTTAATCGAGCAACACATAAGCACATTTCGTTTTATTTACAATTGATAATTTCAAAAATTAAATTCTCTAAAATTCCATCCAAATTATACTCAATAAACTTAATCAGAGACTTGTTTATTCCTTCATAGTTATTCTAATATCCTTATCTAATCACAGTCAATAGTTTATACATCTATATCCCTATACTATTATGCTAGACAGTTTACTCTAACCCTTAAAAAATTATGCTCAATAGCTTAAGCACACATATTAATCCTTATACAACGATAATCCGTAGCTTAACTACATAAATAAATTATCTCTATTCATTTACTATACACACACGCACCAGGGTCTAGGTAGTCTGTCAACTACAGGTTGTACAGTTGGTTTGAAGGCTTGGTCCCATGAGAAATTGTTAACTGGGTAGGGTGTGGGATTTGGATTTGCTATGGCGGGTAATTTCCTAGCGGGGAAATAAGAATTGTTGGGCAAAGATGCATTATTGGGTTTGTTTTGAGCACCATTTTGTTTGTTGTTTGTGTTATTTTGGCTAATGTGTGGGTGGTTTGGGGAACCGTGTGGATTATTTGGGTTAAATGGTGCATTATTTGGGTTAAATGGTGCATTATTTGGGTTAAATGATGCATTATTTGGGTTAAATGGAGTATTTGGGTTGAATTTTTGGTTATTTTGATTAATGTGTGTGTTTTGATGAAAATTCTTGGGTATCGAGTTGTTTGGGTCGTTTAAACATTCTGTACTGTCAATTTGGTCATTTTTGTTGTAATTTAAGAATCCTGATAAAGATTTTGAAAGTAGGGAGAATGAAAGTAAATTCGCAATTGTTTTTAATTTTACGATCTTTATAATAGAGAAAATAAAAATTGAATGAATTCGGTTAAACAATATTTATCTATTTTCTCAATTCGGAACACATTTTATCATATACATCTTTTATCAAAGTTAACATGTAAATCCCTATTTCTACCAATTTTCATTTGTATAGATGCTATAATAGATAGCACATGCATACACCCTATTATAGTTTACACATATTCTACTAAAACACATGAATAATCACTTGTACTATTAGAACACATACATACATTCTATTAAACATACACACACACTTTATCAAACATATATGCATACATTCTATTGAATATATATACCAATATTCTACAACATTTAATCCCATATTTCCTCCAAGCTTAGCATACCAAAAAGTGTAATATATATTTATATATAAATATTTAGACACAAAATCATTTCAAAAATTAATTACCTTTCCAAAAATTTGCGAAATTTTGTAATGGACTCGCGAGTTGCTTATCTCCAGTGACACCTATACGCTTGGAAAAAATGTTTTCATTGTCAATAAAATGTTGGTCAACATTGTGTGTGGTGTTGTGTGGAGCACCATTAACGGAATTATTAACAAAATGTGGATTTATAGACTGCCTCATTGGGAATACATTGTTATTACGTGGGTGTAATGGTGCTGCATTTATATCATGTCCATAATTTTGTTGATTTTGCATCATATTGCTATGTTGTATAGTATTTTGTTGTGAGTATATATTAGGTTTTTGTGCATTATTTGGAGGGATATTCCTGTTTAGATTAGCCATGTTAGGTACAGACATTGGGTTCCTATATCTAGAAGCATGTACATTCTTCATATTTTGGTGATAATAAGGGTTTGTATTTTGTGAGTGTGGATTGGGTGGAAACCTATTGTTTTGATTAAATGGGTTAAGATTTGGTCGATTTTTCATATTATTTTGGTCAATGAAACTGTTTGGATTTTCTTGTGATTTTGGAGATGTTTTGGAATTAGATGTTTTGTACGCTTTTGACGATTCTTTACGAGATTTATTTTCATTAATTACTGTTTTGTCTGATGAATATAACTTGTTATTTATTATTTTTTCACACCCTTCGATATCCTTTAATATACTTCTAATCTTTGCGAAATTTCTCAGTGAGTATGCAGATGAAATTTTTTCCCTAAAATGTTGATTTTGGATATTTTTATATGGATTTTACAAACGCATTTATACTATTAGATATTGTATTGACTGTGTGTGTGCGTGTGTGTTTAGAAAGTTAAAATTATACTGGTTTATCTGCTTTTACAAATACTAATATATCTGCTTGATTTTACAAAAATAAATTCTAGTTTTTGCGTGTATATAAATCCTAGCATATGTATTTGTGTACATCAACATACTTCATTTGGGATATATATATATATATATATGTATTAATATCATAAAGGAAACTCACTTTATTTTTGGTTTTAAATTCTTAATTAGATCCATATCAAAACCAAGATACCTTGCATTACTTGGTGAGCAATTACTACTTGAAAGTAATGCTATAAATGACTTATCAAGCCTAAAAAAATTATTTCAATTGTATAAAAATATATATATTAGATGTCCTTAAATGTTTACACACTTTGATGTACCCAAGTTATATAAATAGTTATACACAATTTAGATAAAAACAGGTACACACACTGGAAAATTAAAATAATCTCTTATACACACACAAACATCAATTACTTAGATAATTTTGTCATGAGCTCAATTCGACGACTTTGTAGTAAACAAATATCTTCGAGTCGTCTCTCCTTATAAAAGTCGATAATTTCCATTCGACTTTTTTCATCTTTGTATTTCTTGAAATCTTCAGTTATATCTCTCTATATTGATGTAAAAAGTGTGTACAATGAATCATAAAAATTGTGTAAAAATGTGTAAGCATTCATTTTATGTATACGCACAGATTAGATTATTCAAGTGTTACACACTTAAATACACCTAAAACAGTGCAAATGTGTAAAATTGTAGCTAATTGGTGTATGTACTTGTATATATATGAATTATAATATATATAAATATGTGTTCTTGACACTGATTAATGTAAACTGTATGAAGTACATTAGAGTCTAAACGCATCAATATCAAAGTTTTGGAAATATGTGTTCAGATTAATTAAGTAATGTTTAGTTTTTTAATAATGAAATTTGAAAAACCATTAATTCCAGAAATTCTTACTTGGATGGCTTCATCCATCTTTTTATCATCCAAATATGTTTTTTCTAAAATTCCTTTGAGCGCTACAAAATATTGAAAATATAATTGAAATGTGTGTTTGCTTATATATAAAAGTGAATTCCTAGTTGTGTTTTTGTCATAGATATAATGACTTTTAATGTATTAATGTGGTATATATAACTTTCTAGTTGTTTAGACATATTTGCGTATATATATATATATGCTTGTTTAGCCATTTCAACATTGTGTATGCATGCTTATGTGGTTTAGTATGTTTGTGTAGATTTTTATATAATTTTCTAGTTGTGGCATTATTATTCATATAGGTAGTTATAAAGCTATATAATTAGCATGTGCATCTATGTGAATGTATTTGTCTATGAGTGTGTGTGTACCATTTTGTTGGTCAGTTAACTCTTTAACTTTTTCTATAAATATTTTTTTTTGAATATGATCAAATAAATCTAAAGTTATTAAATTCGTCTCAGGTTTAAATGTACACTCTAATTCTTCTTCTAGCGCTCTCCTATATAAGTATAAATTATTCAATAAAAGTACATGTATATGTGTATGTGTATTGAGTAAATAATTGTTTGCGTGCTGTAAAAAAAATCATGTTTATGTTATGTGAATATGCGAATACGACTATTTTTGCTATATAAATTCTACATGTTTGCATTCCTGTTAGGTATAAAGTAAGTTAAATCTAATACACATATTTGATTATAAACTTACTGTTCATCTAATTTCGTTTTTAAGAGTTGTTGTAATCGACTTTTAATTTGTTGTTTTTTCAACATCTATAGACAAGCATTACGCATTTTTAATAATAAACTTAATGCATTTTATACATTTTTTGATATGGAATAAGATACTTTTAATTAAAAAATTACACATTTTTAATAGTAATTTTCAAATTTTTTGATAAAATTTCAGCCTATTAAGAATATAATAGTTGCACATATTTTGACATGTACAACTTACATTGTGCCACTTTACGTTCCACTCTTCATATGTTCTGGAAATTAAAAACAAAAAGCAAATTTATTTAATTTTGAATGCACATATCAAGCAAGTTGAATCTTAAGTAATTAACCTTTACAAATATACAATATAGAAATTAAATATAATTCATTTTAAGTAAACATTGCTTAAAAGCACTCTTAATCTTACAAGTTTGTTTAGTTTTTAAACATACTACAAATAAGAACCTATATAATTTTCAAATGCTTATTGATTTGAATTCAACTCTCATTTTTGTAATGTATACTTAATTAAAAATAGAATACACCCAAAAAATAATAATTTGTATTCACCGAAAAGATACTACTCAAAATCCAGCTTATTCACACATACACACACAGGCCTTATTTATGTCCATATGTATATAATTTGTAAACATTAATGAAATATAAATTAAAATTTTTGTAATCTTATTACCTTTTGGGTGTTAGATTACAATTTTCATTTTTCTCTGCCGAATTTTCAAGTTTAGTTGATTTACCAAGCTATAGTGAAATAATGAATATTTTTCAAAAATTTAAGACGTGTATGTAAATTACGTAAGTATAAATATCTATCTTGAATATGTGTGTGTGTATGCTCTCATATGCTTCAATAGAATCATCATCAAGACATCAAAAACATGTATATATTTATATACATATTGCAATCCAAACTATGTCATTAGAATGTATACGGAGCATAAGTATCTCAATCCAGATGATATGAAAAACACTTATGTATTATTTACACATTTCAATTGAAATAATATAATAAGCAGATGGACTGTATACGCACATTTTAATTCATGCAATTTAGTACTGTCTACTGGCTACAGATTCATGAATATCCATGAAATGTCATCTATATGTGTATTTTACATATTGGACAGTTCAACCCAAATAATTAAAAAAATTTACTTAATATTTACCTTCTCAGATTCATATCCACCTGTTTGAGCTTTACTGCCAGGTCGTATAGTCCTCATTATTTCTCAAACATTTAATATGAAATTCAATTACACACATCAAGATTTGATTTCTAATTATAAAAATATCTCATTTATATAAACATACATTTAGATTCAATTTCTATATATAAATACATTCATTATCTCAAATTAATTTTAGTAAATATATATTTTTTATATAAATTTATTTTATATTTTAAAATGTAGAGCATTGATTATGATTTAATACTATACACTTACACACACACATATTAATTTGAATTTACACAGTTATATATATAGATACTAGATAACACTATACACCTGATATAAAAATTTTATTTTAGGATTTTCTCATAGGTTTATATCTAGTTTTTAGTTCAATTTAAAATTTTAATTTTTATAAGCCTCTTTAGATGTTTATGGATATATAAATATACACACATCTAAATATATATATGTACTCACAATTAAATATATGTACAAATATATACATACACCTAGATACAAATTAAAATATACACAAAATCAATTTCACCTTTAAATATATACAAGCATATAAAAGTATATATATAATTATTTAAATTTATATATAAGCATTTAAATAATTAATTTGTAAAGATTATGTATTTATGTGTACATTCATTTTATTTTCTCTTGTAAAAGGTTTAGTTAATTAAATTGATTTTTTATATAATAAAAATTATTTACAGTTAGCTTTACAGATTAATTTTTATGTGTCTAAAAAATTATTGTGTATAAAGTCATTTGATGATACTTATGTCGAGATGTGCAAATATTCAAAATATATGCATATGAGTAAAGATATATGTGAAGATTTTTAATTTGTATGTGGAAATTTACTGTGTATGTGAATAAATCTAATTTCTAGCTTGCCAAGAAGTACTAGCATATAACTTTGAATTATTCATACTGTAAGTTCTTCAATCCCCGAGTTACATATATAGAAAGAAATTCCATCATTACTAAAAAGAAAAGAAAATCAATACACACCACCACACACTCGTATATAAAAAACATACATACATTAACATAAATGCACAAACGCTCACACACACTCACACAAAAACAAATATGTTCATATACACACGCACATTCAAGTTATAATAATTTATTACCTAGTAGGCCTTGTATTAGGTGTAAAATGTATATCTAATTGATGATTACCTGCCAAAAACAACACAAAGTTAGTACAAACAGAGATTCATAGATGATTTAAACACATAAATTTTAAGTAGGCTTCACACAAGTATATATATAGTAAATGCACATGCTTTTTAAGCACATGTAATATTAATTCTATATAAATATGTATCATCATTAGCCACACATAAGTTTCCTAAAATATATAGAAAGTGTGAATGGGTATGACTTTATGTCTAGTACCAGTTTCCATTGACTTTGTTAGGAAAATTCGACTATCAACACAATTTGACCAGGCCAAGCCAAGGCTTGGTTGTACCTAACATATATATTTCATCGAAAAACGTGGTGTGAAAAAGTGTTTAAAAAATAGATCAAAAAATGTGTAAATTTAAATTAAGATATTTATAAAAGTTATGGCCACCTGATGCTTCATTTTGATTGTTCTAATTTCTTCATAGTCAATTACATCTGATACCTATTTATAATGAAGATATATATATATGTAAAATTAAATTATAAAATGTGTGTGTGTGTATATATGGTCGCACCTCATTAGTTATAATTACCCAAATTTGATTTTCATAAGCAACCCGCTTGAGTATCGAAGAGATACCAAAAAATGTTGATGAGCGAGACGTATAATTTCTGTGTGAAATATAAAGGGAGAGTTTACAAAACCACACACACACACACCCACACAAACATATCAAGTAATGAAATTTTAAACACTTTTTACCTATCATGTATATCTTCTGTAAATCGAAATAATTTTGTGATAGAATCCAATACAATAAATCGAACCTAAATTATTTTCACACATATGTTTTAACGCGTACACACACATATTCACATACGAACCCATCCACAAACTCACGTATGCACACAGATGCACACACATCCATATACACATACGCACACACATACATACATGCATTGTCATAAGTATTCACACCCATACCGAAACTCCTAACATAAAAAAACTCACACAAATCTATTAATATAGACATAATTACACACATAAATTGATATCAAATTGCTTTAAAGCGTGTGTACAAATTTATTATAAATAAAAAAGAAAATGTAGAATCTAATTATTAAATTTACGTCAAAATTGTTAAGTAATCTGGGTATCTTGTTGTTCAAAATGTTCCATAATTCCTAAAGAATTTTTTAGACAATTGAGTGTGTAGATTATCAAAACGCTCAAGTTGTGTGTTTGTAATTTCACACTATAGCAGAAGTTTTAATAAATTACACATTTTGCAAAAAATTCATATATTTTCACACAATTCAACACACACATACTTCACAAAATGCATACATTTTAAATACATAATATACAACCGTTACAGGCAAACACACAGATTTACACACAGAATACATATAAATCATTTAGAATGCACACACTCCCACGTATAATTCATAGAGTACACTAAGTACACATATTACACATAATATTCATATACACACAATATTCCTAATACATAAATACATAATATAAACATTTGTATACATTAATTTACCTCGATTGTAAATATAACTTCGATAAAAACATTATCCATCAAATTTCGACACATATTTTCGATGTTTTCATTACCCTTGTTATTTTTAGAATAATGTGCTTGTGTGTGTATTTTATTTTCTAAATAATTATATAGGTTGTGTTTATGTTTGTGAATTAGTAGCTAAGTTATGCAATAAGGATTTTTGTGTGTTTGCGTGCGGAATATGTTAACTGGGGGCATGTGTGTATATCTAAATTTCAAGACAATGCTTTAAAGGTAGTGTTTGTATCTGAGTGTGTACCTAATATTTGTTTCAAACGTCTCACAGGGAAATTCCCACTCGTAGTAATATAATAAACATACTCAGATTTGAGTGTACAATTTATTTGCTTTAATAAAACCTTTAAAATATTATATACATTTTTGATGTGTGGATAAAAAATAAAACAGTGTGTATATCTTTCTGTGTTGTGGTATTGTGTATATAAGGTTTTATGTATCTGTATAGCTAAGTGTGTGTGTGTGTAAGGGGATATGTGAACATTATTTGAGCGAAAGAGTGTAAGATATTCTCATTTAAATATTTGTCTGTACGATAATATGGATGTGTGTGTACACTGTTTACCTGTGAGGTGAGGGTGAGGGCAATTTGTGTTTTACCTGTTCCTGCTTCACCCTGAAATTTCGACATTTTTCATAAGTTTATAAATTTCATAAATTTTGACGTTTTTGTTCAGTTTCGACATTTTTTATTAAATTTTTAACATACCGAAATTTCATAAATTAAACCAGAGAGAAGTCCACCACTTTGGAATAATTTGAATTGCAAAAATTTGTAAATCATAAAAAATTTAAATGTAAAATTTAATGTGTGTGTGGGTAGGGTTGGTGTGTGTGTGTAAGATTGAAAGTAATTTGAGTGTAAATTGGGTGCAAAATAGTCTGCCTATGTGTAATATAAAGAGTTATGTAAAAACTGTGTTAAAAATTGTTTCAATTTTCATAATACAGTATCCATCGATGTATATATTGCTACACAAAAATAATTTACCCCAAAATTTGATCAATTTTATCTATTCCAAATGATAACTTATTCCTGAGAAAAATATAAAGATAAACGTATTTATATAATAAACATTATATAATGTATATATACTATATGTTAGTGTTTATGTGTGTATAAAGTGTGGTTCCATTATCATATGTGGGCATATTTGTAGATGTATGTGTGTCGCTCTATATGTGTGTATCTTTGTAGGTGTGTGGGTGTGTATCTTTGTAGGTGTGTGGGTGTGTAACTTTATGTGTGTAAATTGTGCGCATATGTGTGCGTATGTAACTGTATGTGTATGCGTAAATGTGTGTAAATAAAATTAATATATTTTTACACATCTGTATTCCGAAGTTGTTTCTCATTATATATATATATATATATATATCTATATCTGTGTGTATAACCTAAGTAATTTGTTAAAACCTATAAATGTTAAGATTTCTTCAATATTTCGTGGCTTCAAGTGTGTGTGTTGTAATTCGTTATTTATAACATTTATTTGTTTGTGTTCATTGAGGGAATTCATTATATCTATTAGTTTACTTTTACACAATTTCATCAAACTATTACGAGTGTATGTATATGTGTTTACATTGTGTGTGAGTTTTGTAGGCTTAGGGTATATATATATAGGATGTTTGCGTATATATGTTTTACATGGTACTTGTGTAGGCTTAGACTAAAAGTAGATATGATGTGTTTGTGTTTACGTGCTTAGTCTGAATAGATAGGATGTTTATATTTGTATTGTCTATATAGTGAATTTGTGTGGTTTCCTCGTGTGTATATTATCTACAACGTGTGTGAATGTGGTCAATAATGTGTACATATGTGTGGTTTACAAAGTATGTGTATGCATGTGTGTATTATATAGCATGTGTATATGTATATAATTAGTATGAATAAGTAGGGTATGTAAATATTTGCATGGATGTGAAATATCTCTGGATTTTTCCACCTTAAAAACTACTTTTTATTAAATTTCATTAGAAAATTCACTTACACACTATATAACCAAGAATATAGCTATAACTCATTTATATCATTTTTTTTGACTTTACACATTTGAAATTTTTACTAATCAACTTATATAAAATGATTATATTTCATAAATGTTTATTATGATTAATTACAGACAAAAAATTCGTTTAGCTCACTCGAAATGTTTACACTAATTCATATAATTTACACATTCATATAATTTACACAGAAATCATACAAGTTACACACAATTCATATAAGCTAAATACAACCTTCTTATAAGTGAGTTATTTATTGGAAGAAATATTATATTTACAAAACCCATAAATATAGAGGCCTCAAACTTAGTGTCTGTCAATCAATCTACATGCTTACAAGGTCTATTTGTCAAAAATGTGTGTAAATTAATTGGGTCAATCTATTATAATGAGGGTGTATGTTTACGCTCATCAAATGGGTTTGAGTTGTTATTTTATTAACACTAATTGAATGCGTGTGTGTGTTGGTATAATAACATTTATCAAGTGTGTGCATTTATATGATCAAATATATTTTTGTAGATTGGACTTATTTTGTTTTAGGAAATTTTTAAAAAATTAAAAAAAAAATTAAGAAAATGAAATAGAGTTATTTGTTTAGCGAATATGTAAATAAAAAAAAGTGTAAATGTGTAACTATTTTTTAAAAAAACATAGAAACATATGATTTGAATAGCTATATATACAAAAATAACCAACAAACAAAATAAAAAATTGAGGATTTCTGAGAATAAAAAAATCAAGATTTAACAAGGAAAATTTTTGGTTTGTTTTTCAAAATTCTACAGGTAAAAAAGTGTGTGTATATTTTGTAATTAAACTCACAATATAGTATATATTTATGATTATGAATATGTGTACAAACATAACATAGTGTGTATAGTTTATAATTAATTTGATTTTGAATTTATATCCTTAATGTTTTGGAGTGCAATATGTGTGTGTAAGGCAGCCCCTCTTGCTAATATATCTTCATCCAATGCAAACTCAGCGTTGTGTACAGAGGTGGTGGTAGGTGGGTCACCATTTGTAGAGTGGCCCGATCTGACATGGGTGAACACAGACATACACACCAAAATAATGTAATTATATATGTGATAGGATGTAATTTGCATGTAGAGTGTAGAAGCGTGAACATAATGTGTGTTTTTATTTATTAGAGGGTAAGAACATTATATATTATACACACAAACTATCCATAATCAGTTATTGTAATAAATTATACATATATATATATATGGGTGTGTTTGTGTGTATTACCCAATTCCTAGCCAAGAATAAATTGAGGGAATAGACTCTCCAAAATAACAAAAATCATCGCCTCCAAACATCGCCTCAGAAAAATGAATACTTTTATCTACAGTCCCTTCACTAATTAGCTGTTTTGGGGGAAAATGAGGTGTAGAAATGTGTGTGTTTTAATTATATGTAAATAATATGTCTATAAATCATATATATGTATAAAGCATGTATATAGAAAAATTACGCAAATACATAAATAAGCTGTATATGCCAATAGATGGTATATAAACAATGTGCGTGAGTAAATGATTGTGTACAGATTTATGTGTGTGTATATAGAGTTTAAACCTTAGAATATAAGGGGAAAATATCCTTATCATTTTCTACAGAAATGTAGGGTACATCTCTAAATGAAATACTGGCTGTACATTGATAGCCATCAGCAATGGAATGCATCATCTGTGTAACTCTTTCTTTTAAGGCGTGTAATTTGGATGTTTTAATTGACTGTACAGTCCCCCCAATAGTGACTTCGTCAGGGATGATATTGGATGCACCTGTACCTGCCTAAAAAAGGGTCAAAGGTAGTGTAAGATCGTATGTGTGTGTTATTTTTCAGTGGGGTAATTTTATATAATCAGTATCTTGATATTCATTTATATTCTGTGTTTATAAATCATTGAACTATACCTGTATAAATTATTCAATTATGGGTAGATATAAATAACAGTGAAAAATTCATCAGTTACGCATACCACTCCTTACACATACACACTGCACAAACAATTCACAAACAATTCACAAACACACACACACTTCACACACGCTTCACACACACTTCACACACACTCCACAAAATCTTCATACACACTTCACACACACACACACTTATTAAGTAATGTGTGTATTACCTCAAAGTGTGCAACACTGAGAAGACCAGCATGCTCCTCCTGAAAATATGTTTCCCTAGAATAGATGTCGTACAGCGCTCTGACAATGGCTAAGGCGGCAGGGATGGGATCGATAGTGAGATGTGGCATAGCCCCATGTCCGCCCTTACCCTTTATTTTGATCTTAATACTGTGCGTGTGTAAGAATGTATATATATAGGATTAGTGTTGTGAAAGTGTGTGAGTAAAATTGATTTTATGCGAGGTAGTGTGTAATGTTGGGCGTTGAGTGGGTTTCTTAGTAGAATGGTGATTATGTATAATGTTGAGATTGCGTGTGTGTATATAAGTGTCTAAAACCCTTTTGAATCCCTTCAAAGCAGTGTGTGGTTTAAAAATTCAAAAATTGAATTTCTTAGGCTTAAGTAGTTTAGATTAAATTGATAAGTGATAGGATATCAAATATCATGTCTATTCAATGTATAATGGTTCTAAGGGTCAAAATGGGTGAATATGGTGTGTATAAGAAGTTTATCTGTATCATGAAATATGAATTTTAATCTATTTATATATGTTTACTTACTAATCAACACCGCCCGTAAGTACTCTAGGTGTACTATAGACAGTTCCCGTAGGATAATGAGGCATTACGTGAAATCCAAAGGCCCTCTGAGGTTGTGGGTACACATCCATAACACCTTCTTCAATCATCAATTTAACACCACCACCACCTTCTTCAGCAGGTGTAAACATAAATCGTATAGTACCCTGAAAAAATATTTAAGTGACATACACACATATGTAAATACTATTGTATCTCATGTATATTTAAATCACATACACATATGATAATAATTTTATATTGTATGTATATCAAAGCTACATACACACATTTGTGTCTGTCGAAAGATTATATATATCTATTTAGAGCGTACTATGTCAATAGATATGAAATGTGTAAAGAGTTACCTCCATCTCACTTTCATATTGTTTAGCTAAGTATGCAGCACCTAGAGCCATGGTTGTGTGTGCA
>JADHZB010002150.1:23187-144277 GCA_015657535.1 Nephromyces sp. MM_2019 | reverse complement strand
TACTCCTCAAAACGCGTTTCGGGGTGCTGATGGAAAGTACGGCGTGTTTGTATGAAGTAGTCTTCTGCACCCTTTGCATCAGCAAATATCTCCTCGAATGACATACTACTTGTGGGTTTGCCAAATACTACCCCCACACACATGCACATGCACGCAACTATTGCTAAATGTTTGTACATCTTTCAAGTTGTAGTAATTTCTCTGGATAATATATAATTTGTAAAGATTCTAAAGAAAAAATATAAATTGTTGGCGATTTAGAAATTTTAAACAATGTTTGTATACCAAGAGGATATAATATATATGCACTGTGATTGCCGATAGTGTAGTGCATGGGTGATGTGTTACTTATGTTTGAGTGCTTAAATGTGTATGTAATTGTAGAATACTTGCTGTGTTTACACGTTTTCGTTAAGTACGTGTGTATTTATTGATGTATAGCTAGTAATTGTAGTTTTTGTGGTGCTTGTGTGCGTGTGTTTGTTTTATGGGTGCCTTTTTTAATAAGTTGTTGTGTGTAGTTTTAGAATTATTATGCGTGTAGTGTTACATGGCTGCGTGTGTGTATGTGTGGGTGTTATTTAAGCTCACAATTCCAATGTATGTATGTATATATCTGTAATGTATTCATGTTTCTTGTGTGTACACGCGTGTGTGATTCAGTTCCCTAATTCATGTGCGTGTGTGTGTGTATACATAATTTTAGTTTACATTTTATATTTCGTGTGTGTTTGTATTGGTTTGTGTGTGTGTAGTTTATATTTTATGATTAAGAGTTTGTAGAATATAGCTTATGTGGGGCTGTATGTAAAGTTTATATTTCACTATTTTGTGTATAGCTTATTAGATAGTTGTATATGTATTCCTAGTATAAATTATATTATTCATATATGAGTAATTTATTTGATAGACATTTTAGTTTATATGATTGATTGTTTGTGTAATTTAGATAACACAAATGTTTGAGTAATTTAGATAATTTATTGTTCTTATGAGTATAAGTGTGTGTGTAATTAAGATAACATATTGTTTTTGTATGTGTGTGTTTGTGTGCAACAGAGAAAATAATATATTGCTTACAAATGTTTGTGTCAATTTAGATTCTACTTTAGATTCAGAGTGGTATTTACTTATTTATGTTATTTTAATAAAATTTCTAAAATAATTCAAATCTCTAAAATTTTCAATAGATGTTTGATTTTCATTAAAATTATACTCCAAAATATGTAAAAACATGAACATGAATATAAATTGTTCAGAAATATGAAAAACAATAATTTTTGCACATCAACTCTTTTTATTGGAAAATTGATTTCTAATTGTATTTAATTATAAATAGTTTGAATGGAAATTAATTTAATAAAATTTTGAAATTGTGAAAACTAAAAAAAAATTGATTAGGAAAATATATAAGGCAACAGAGTAGAGTGTGTGTGTGTGTGTGTGTGTGTGTGTGTGAGTATATGAAATATAAACATAAAAATTTATGTATCCAACTGTTTAGATATATTTATTTTATTAAAAAAATTACAATACGATTTATTAATAATGTGCTTTATACAACGTGAAACCTTTTGGTCAATTAATTATGTGTGTGTTTTGAATTAGAAATTTTGTTAATGAACGTATATGTGTGTGTATGTTTATGTATATATAAGTGTGTATGTTTATATAGGTTTAGAAAAAATGTTTATCATATATAGAAATTTAATTAAAAAAGCTTAATGTGTGCTTATGTTTAATTTTAAAGTGCTAATTATATGAATAAAAAATATACATGTATATATAAAAATACACACTGCTTTTTTTTTTGTATTTTATAATTAATTCGATTGTGATTTTATATCCTTAATATTCTGGAGTGCAATATGTGTATGTAAAGCAGCACCTCTTGCTATAACATCTTCATCCAGTGCAAACTCAGCATTGTGGAGTGAAAATGTTGTAGGTGGGTCACCATTTGTAGAGTGGCCCGAGCTAATTTATTTGTGTACACACATATTTGTATAAAATATTAGGAGTATAGATATATAGTAATATAATTAAGTGTTTATGTGTATACATCTGTCATATACACACTCATACATAATCATGATATTGTCTTTAATTTTTTTTTATGTGTGCATGTGTGCGTATGTATGTATGTATGTATATGTAAATGTGTGTACATGAGTATAATACGTACCCTATTCCGAGCCAAGAGTAAACAGAGGGTATTGATTCTTCAAAGTAACAAAAATCATCACCACCAAATACAGAGTCACAATAATGGATAGATTTGTCTGAGGTTCCCTCACTAACAAGCTATTGAGGGTTAAATAATGTGTGGTGTGTTAAGAATTGTGTAAATGAAATAAATTTCTATGGATTATAATATAAATGGTAAGATTAATTGTATGTATAATAAATATAGACAATACAAATTATGTGTGTATATCATATTGTACGGACAAGATTATAGGGTATAGTAAGTATTTTTTAAGTGTGTAGGCTGTAGATTTGAATTTGAATATACCTTTGCATATAGGGGAAATATACCCTCATTATTTTCTAAGGAGATATAAGGTGTGTCCCTATGGGAAATAGTTGCTGTACACTGATAGGCCTCAGCAATGGCAGAGGCCATTTCTGCAATTCGTTTTTTCATAGCATTCAATTTGACTGTTTTCATTGCCTGTACAGTGCCCCCAATAACAACTTTATCTGGTATAATATTGTGTGCACCTGTACCAGCCTAAAGTGTACCAAATAAAGGGGAAATATGTGTAATAGTATTGTGTGTGTGAAGTATTTTGGAGGGTGTAAATATATTTTGATAAGTATAGGTATGTGTAGGATACATATTGTATGGGATGTACGTATGAGTTTAATGGTGCAAGTGTTCTTTATGGTGTGTATGGATTCTGTAGCCTGTTTATATTGTGTAAGAAGCGTACATATTAAGTAGTAAGTGTGCGTATATGTATGAAAAGTGTGAGTATTTGTATTAAAAGTGTGTCTATTTATATTAAAATGGATTTGTTTTTCTCTTGGCTATATGTATAAAGTTAAAAATATAAATTCAAAGTAATCGTCTTAGAAAGATAAACAGAATTGAATATATACAAGGGTTACATATAGGCAAACACGCACACAAGCAGATGTTTATGCACCCAATTTGATAGACATATACATTTTTATCAATGATTTTGCACATTAGAGATATCCATGTATAGATTACATCAAAATGTGTAACACCAACGAGCCCCGCATGGGCTTGTTGCGGGTGTGTGCTCCTAGCATAAATATCATAGAGGGCTCTAACAATAGCTAATGAGGCCGGGATAGGGTCAATAGTCATGTGGGGTAGAGCACCATGTCCACCTCTCCCTTCAACAATGATTTTAATACTGTGAGAAGCAAATTTAAGAGTGTGTTTGATTAAGAAAAAGATCAATTTCTTGGTTTTAATAAACATCTTTATAGTGTGGATATCGATTATGCAAAGAATCTTTTATCTTATCAAGGAAAACACACAGTGTGCATCTATTCTGAGAAAAGGTTTTCTCAGTACCGAAATCTCCACATTTAATATGTGCAAATCGATTGTAAACTAAATTCATTTTGTGTCAAAACACACCCAGTGTGTAGATTCATTACAAAAGAAAATTATTTTGAATTAATAATACACATTCATAGGGCTCATAGTTACATTTATAAATACTATAGAAAGAAATAAATTATTTTAGAAATGAGTAATTTACCCTAGAGCAAATATGTAAGTATAGATACATTCCATTTATAAATATCGACACACTGTTCGATATTATGAGGTATATAATATGTATAAATTTTACTAAGATATGTATTTGTGTAAAAAAAATTATATAAACTTACTGATCAACACCACCATAAAATACACCTGGTTTGGTATACACAGTACCAGTTGGGTAAGCTGGATATATATGAAAAGCAAAGGCCCTCTGAGGTTTTGGATGCACGTCCAATGCACCTTCATCAATCATCATCTTAACACCACCACCGCCTTCTTCAGCAGGTGTAAACATAAATCGTATAGTACCCTGAAAAAATATTTAATTTATACATACACACACATAAATATTCAAGGCTTAATGTAGCGTATGGGTATTTTAATTATATACACACATATTTATACGTCACAAAATTATACACACCTATTTAGAGCGTATTAAGTCAATAGATATGAAATGTGTAAAGAGTTACCTCCATCTCACTTTCATATTGTTTAGCTAAGTATGCAGCACCTAGAGCCATGGTTGTGTGTGCATCATGTCCACAGGCATGCATTCTTCCAGGGTGTGTAGATTTGAAATCAAATTTTGTCTAAATAAATTGAGTGAATGATTCTCATAACTAGTTTTATAATAATATGTGTGTAAATAATATATATATATATATATAAAATATTCAAAGCTTCATTGGCTTATTTAATGGGTGTATGTAAAAACAAACTGTGCTATATAGAGTATATCTTAGAATTGTGTATATCACATATATTTTATTGTCTAACCTTTTCAAAGACAGGTAAAGCATCAATATCAGCCCTAACGATTACACAGGGCTGATGGCCTGTACCGACATCTGCTATGACACCAGTACCTCCTCGACTAGTATTAAATTTATCAACACCCCATCCTTCAGTATATGTGATGTTGTTTTCCTGTATTACAGACATCATAATTATTGATAAAATGTGAATATAATTACAATCCAGTGCTTATATATACTCATATTCTATGTTAGAATAGATAATGCTAAGAAAAGTGTACAAATGTATAGATAAAAAGGTTGATATTAAAGCATACAAACATGGATTAATATTATACAATATACATGAGTGTGTTGTGCACATATAAGTCTGTAATATATAAATATATCTGGATGTTGCTCAATAAATCCCTAAATGTTTTAAATATATATTTTATGTTGACAAGTTTAACATAGTTTTGAGATCATACTGTGATTGGGTTTCTACAAGCTAATACACATTGAATAGTTATCTTAGCAATAAATAAGCACTCCCGGATACACATAAAGTAACCTATGTTCTAAATTCTATTACAATTCCAAATACATAGTAGTACATGGCATGAATCAAGGAATTATCTCCAGTGTTCTTAAACTATGGATTAAAAGTGTAATAATTAAATAATGGGATAACTCATATAACTAATTTACACTCTGAAAATGTCACACCAAAGTAGTACTAAAACATAATGAGAAAACATGAGCAAAGGATTTCCCTAAACGAATAATAAAAGTAAATCAAAACACACACGATTGTACTAGTGCTTTTCCCAAATGCACCCTAAAATATCTCAAAATGCACCTCCAAACACTCCCCTAAATATACTCCACTTCCCCTTCCAAACTACAAGAAAATATCCCCTAAAATCCCTCAAAAAAAATCCCAGCATCCCCAAAAAGCCACCAAATATCACAGCATTAGAGTGGCCCCTGAACCCTTTAAAAAACACAACAGTATAATATGCCAAAGCTCCCAAAACAATTTGTAAATTACAAACACCAACACCACCCCAATACTGCCAGGAGGACTACAAAAAGGGTTACCAAATTCCCTCAAAACATCCCTACAAACTTCACATATTACACTTCTTATAGTCCCCAAGAATATGCCCCCTAATTGTCTCCCAAACTAACCCCAACCTAACCCCAAAAAGCACTCAATATAAACGTATAGAGGATGAATTTTTACTTGGAGAAATTGCTTGATTAGTTCTGAGGTTTCGTACTCCTCAAAACGCGTTTCGGGGTGCTGATGGAAAGTACGGCGTGTTTGTATGAAGTAGTCTTCTGCACCCTTTGCATCAGCAAATATCTCCTCAAACGACTTACTACTTGCTGGCTCGCCAAACACTTCCCCCACACACATGCACATGCACGCAACTATTACTAAATGTTTGTACATCTTTCAAGTTGTAGTAATTGCTCCGGATAATACTTAATTTGTAAAGATTGTAAAGAAAAAAGTAAAATATTCACGATTAATGAGTATTTATGTACGTGTTGGTTATATGTAGATAATATTTTGGAAATGATAAATTTTAGATATTTGAGGAGCGCAGTTTTCACATGTGTGTGTGTGTGTGTGTGTTTGTGAGTATACTTTTAAGTGCCTGCATGTGTGCGTGTTTGTGTGTATGCTTTTAAGCACGTGCATGTGTGTTTGTGTATGTATTAGTGTTTGTATGTTTTAGGTCTGTGTAATTTTATTTAAGCGTGTGTTTCAGTGCTGGTGTGTTTTTTTATTGGATGTGTAGTTAGTTGTAAGTGTTATGTGAAAATGTAGCTGTATGTGTGTGCATTTTCGTTAGGTATAATAACAACAATAACAAAGCACTTACAAAAACATTTAAATGGTTATGCTACGCACTACAATTCACAAATTTTAATCAAATTATAAAATAGATGATGATATAGTGTGATATTGTATAAATTTTTTTCTGAAAATTACACATCAATGCAGAAATTTATACTGAATAACTATTAGTTATATTATAGTTTAGAAAAATTAAAATTGATTTACAAGCACACAACCTTAATAATAGGTATATATTATTTCTTTATAAAATATATATGCAAAACATACTTTATAGATATTTGTAGAAGTCTGAGTATATTCAATAAATTTAACTTAATTTTTATATACAACTTAAATAAAATACATTTACACATTATAATTACATCTTAATTTCCTAATACTAACTACAGTTAATTAAATTTATACACATTACTATAAATAAATTTTAATATGTGTATTTTTGAGAGTCAATTATTAATTATGATAATACCAGTGGCTAATAATAAAGAAGTCATTACACAATTGCTGTTATGAGTCGAGTACAATATAGTGTTCCATGTGATAGTTATGTATATTATTACGTGTATAACTTTATATGATCATCATATGATATGTATGATTATATGTATGTGAGTAAGAATGGAAAATCGAATTGTATATTATAGTAGATTTATCTAAATATGTTGTTCGTGATGATGACTCACTTTAATGATGTTTTAGTACAAAGTCAGATAATAATTTTATATACATATCTAAATTTATATGTATATGGAAATATATTGCTCTTAAAGATATGATGCTTTGTTATTGTTTAAAATTCTGTTTACTCCAACCTAAATTATACAGCCATATATCCACTCATGTATTTAGATTTATTGAGATTAAGTATTGCCCAATAAAATATTTACAAAAAGTTAAACATTAAGAAATTTATGTATTGTTGATAGCATTGTCGGTTTTTGTGTAGATTTTTAAGTACTGTCATTTCTATATAATTTTAAAAATAATTTATTATAATAGTTCAAGCTAGAATATATATTCCCAAATGCAATTTGGGATTTTATATCTGGGTTTTTTATTTTTAGAGATTCATCAATAATAGCAATTAATAAGAAAAGTCAATTTTTTTAAAATAAAATTTGTTGTCATTGAATTATAGTAATCAAAAGTTTAACTAATTGCTTTTGTACATAATATCTGATGTGTTTTTATAAGTATATAAAAACTTACGATTCATTATGTTTCAAGTATTAAAAAAATTAAATGTTTATATCATGCACATAATATATGTTGGGAAAATGGTGTGAATGTTTAGGTGAGTGTAGGTAATGAGTAGTGCTCGGTGTGCATGGGTAGGTTTGTATATATATATATGTGTGTGTGTGATTGTGTGTGATTATACGATTTAAATATTACTGTATTTTTGTTTGCCTAATTCATTTACGAGCCATAAGCACTACAATAATTATTCCGGGGTTTGATTTTGGTTAGATTGAAGATCCTTAATATTTTGTATTGCAACATATGCATGCATTGCAGCCCCACGAGCCAACACAGTTTCATCCAAAGCAAATTCGGCGTTATGTAATGACACTGAGGTAGGTGGGTCTCCATTTGTAGAAATTCCAGAGCTGATTTTAAAAATAAACATAGATACATAGAGTTTAGGTGACTATGCAATATGATTTTAAAAGTGTTTAAGAATTGGATATAAAGGTAGACTGAAATTTGTTTTAAAAGTTTCCCTAATTTGGACACCAATATAAAGACATAATGGTGCATGCAATTTTTAATAATAAAATATATACAAGGTAAATTACAAGTAACACCAAGGTACACACAACACAAGAGTGCCATAATTTGATCACACAGATATATATATATATATATATAAAGGTAATATACACAAATAAATTTTGGAAAGATTTACGTTGTGAATAAATGTAAAAATTGTGTAAAACATAATTAAGGTGTGAGTGTATTACCCGCTTCCCAACCAAGAATATATCGAGGGTATTGTATCTCCAAAAAAGCAAAAATCATCACCACCAAATAAAGCTTCAGAGTAGTGGAAAGTTTTGTCTGTGGTGCCTTCACTTATCAGCTATAGATAAGGTAAATAGAATTTAAAATGTGTATGTAATTGAACAAATAAGTGTGCATATGTATTTTGAAACTAAATGAAACTAAGCTGATTAAAAGTATGATAGAGATATGTGTATGTCAACCTTTGTGTAAAAGTCAAATATTCCTTTATCGTTTTCTATAGAGTTGTCTTGGTAATCCCTATTGCTGACTGTAGCTGTACATTGGTAGGCCTCTGCAATTGATTGAGCCATATCTGCAACCCTCTTCTTCAAAAAATTCATTTTGGATGTTTTAAGTGCTTGTACTGTACCTCCAATAGTTACTTCATCAGGAATAATGTTGACTGCACCGTTTCCAGCCTAAATATGTTTTGTAAAATGGGAAAGAAATAGCTGGAAAGTGCAATTCACATTGAGGCCATAGTTCAATATACACATAAATAATTAAGTGTGTTATAGATTACAAATATTCAATGTTTAGATGATCTATATAATACCTCAAAGTGGGTGACACCAATGACACTTGCATGCTCCTCGTGTGTGTAAGCTTGTCTAGCATAGATATCATAGAGAGCTCTCACAATTGCTAAGGATGCTGGGATTGGATCAATTGTCATATGAGGCATAGCAGCATGGCCTCCTTTACCTTTTACTTTGATATTGATACTGAGATTAAGTTGTGCATAGATTTAATGGTATCATACATATATGTTTGATAAAGTTATTCTTTAGTAAAGTGTTTGTAAATATTCGTAAGAATAATCATTGTATACATGCTAAATATATCTAATGTGAGAGTAGTGTAATAACAATTCCTGTTATGTATCGTTATTTAAGTAAATAGTAAGCTTTCATGATGTGTCTAGGACCACTCGGTGAGATGGTTTCAGAGATTATATAGACAAATTTTAAGACATATAAAACGGAGGTTTAAATCATCTTCATATATTTACTTGTCAACAGCACCAGTAAATACACCTGGTTTGGTATACACAGTACCGGTAGGACAAAATGGAAGGACGTGAAAACCAAAGGCCCTCTGGGGTTGTGGATATACATCCATTGCACCTTCTTCAATCATCATTTCAACACCACCACCACCTTCTTCAGCAGGAGAAAAGAAGAATCTTACAGTTCCCTAAAAATGATGTTTTATACACAAGTGTGTCTTATTACATTTATCTTATTAAATAAATTCATCTGGTACAAGGGCTTAGTTGTTGCAAAAATTATGTGTTATAAAGTCATTTGGTATACATATAAATAATGCTATGATATAAATAGCAATGAATATCAACAGTTAAGCATTACCTCCATCTCACTTTCATATTGTTTGATTATATATGCAGCAGCAAGGGCCATTGTAGTGTGTGAATCATGCCCACAGGCGTGCATCCTACCTGGATGAGTGGATTTGAAATCAAAGTTTGTCTGATAAGGTAAAAAAAATATGTTTTCGGGTTACTTACAATTAATAGCTTATATCTGAGTAATTACTAAAACTAGCTAGCTAAAAAGATTATAAAGGGCTTTAGGAAAAAAATAATAATTGAGAGCCAATTGTAAATATATTTTGAATATATCTATCTCTTTCCATTTATACCTTTTCAAATACAGGTAAAGCATCCATGTCCCCTCTAATAATAACACAAGGTTGATGACCTGTGCCAATATCTGCTATAACACCAGTACCCCCTCGAGTGCCATTTTTCTTATCAAAGCCCCAACCTTCAGTATATGTGATGTTATTTTCCTGGAGAACAGATATTTCAAGCAAATAATTACAACATGTGCTTTGTTCACAAATTGTTTATAATTATTATAAATCATTTATGGTATGGCAATCAATCATGTAAACAGTTTATATGTACAACAACAGTAGCTGTGATTACTATACCAAGTTTTAAAAAAGTTTCAATTCAAAAAACCAATATGTAAATCAGAAAGATTGAAAACCTGCTCAAATAAAAATTCGATTGTTGGTTAATGCATAAATTCACTGGTAATTTTCAAAATAATGCGTCTTGATAATTCCCAAATATATTCAGTAGTAACTTACACCCCTACAGTGTCAAGCTAGATAGGATCCACATCAAGGCCACCCACTAATCCCCAAGAATATATAAGATACGCTCATTTACATTTAAATTTACTTTCGAATAGATATCTAATATAATTATTTTACCCACAAAAAATTTGCTCCAAAAAAAATCCAAAATATACCCACTTTACCCTTAAGAATTCCTTGATAATTTCAGAAGTTTCATATTCCTCAAAACGTGTTTCTGGGTGTTGATGTAATGTGCGACGAGTTTGTATGAAGTAGTCCTCAGCGGCCCTAGCATCAGAGTATATTTCGTCGAATGTTTTGGTGGAAGCGGGTGCTGAATTTGTGCTTGTTATATAAACACAAATTAATAAAAATTGTAAAAATAGTGATAGTGAATTAGTAAACATTATGTTATATTTGTGAAAAAAAGTTTTGCTTATGTGTTTTAATTTTCATAAAGAATATATTGTTTGCACTTTAAGTGAATTGTATTTATTATATTTATATATATATATATATATATATATAAAGAATGTTATGGTTCTTGCATTAATGTCAATAACTCTGTAATAGTGATTTCAGTGCGTAACTTTAGAAAGTCTATACAAGGTGTGTATGTGTGGCTGTTTGAGTGTGATTGTATAGATAGTTTGTATATATTTGTTACCAACGTGTTGGGTGTGTATGTGTGGCTGTTTGAGTGTGATTGTATAGATAGTTTGTATATATTTGTTACCAACGTGTTGGGTGTGTATGTGTTAAATATGTAAATGTTGAGTGTTTGTTAAGCTCTATGTGTGTAATGTGTGTGTGAGCGCTTTATTCATGAGCGAGTATATGTTTTAGTATTAATTGTACATGTGAATCTACTTGATGGAGCAATGTTTTGGTTAGTAAGAATTGTGAGAGTCGTTTGTATATAATTAGCTAGTATGTGATGGTAGTGTGTTTTTAAGCTTTAGTGAGTTCTTGCATGTCGGTATGTTTATTTGCCTGTGTTTATCAATATTTGCATTCCAGCCTACGTGTGTGTTTATAGTATGTATTTTTTTTGTGTAGTGCACACATTTCTTAGCTATTAAATACTTTTTTTACAAAGGTATATTATCGCACAACTCACTATGAAAATGCACTTCAAGCTACTCTAGGTGCTACAACCACAAGCTGCATATCATACTCAATTTATTCTGTTCATATATAAAATTAAATTCTTGTACATGTTTAGGAAATTCACAAAATAATTAAAAAATCAGCACAATTTCTCAAGAAAGCAAAGCAAAAGAAAATTGCAGGGTTAGATAGAGAAAGTAAGGAAAAAGTTGAATAATATTTAATGAACTAAACTCTCAAATCCTAGATTTCATACTTTAAACAATATATATATTAAAAAGGATATATATGGAGGGCTCAACATTTTGTTATATTATATCTTGTTCTTTGACCAGACTCTGAAAATTAAAATATAAGACAATTCGAATACTTAAAATAACACATTATATATGAATAAGTGTCAACATAACATTTGAATCCTATCTTTAACAATGAAACAATTTTTATTTAATCAGTTTATACCCTAGAAAAAGACAAATACAATAATAATTATTATCTTTTTTCACTTTGATCTGCTATAATTCATACCACATATCTTGCAGACGTGAATTCGTGTTACATATAGCTATCTTCATTTTATTAAAGAGAATCTCCGAATGTTAATTTCAATTAATATTTTCGAATGATATAGTAAAGTGTTAGGTTTTTTGATTCTGTATTTCTTGCTTCGAATCAGTGATAATGTTAATTTAACGTTTCGTTTTTATTTACAGAAATGTCTTTATTTAATGCTCGAGTCTCTTAAATTTCTATTCAAATTTTCTTAATCTTTAATTTGAAATTCTCACACAAGCTTCCTTAAATTAATATTTTTTAAGGAACTTTTTCCATGAATGATGATAATAATTATTCAAAAGGGTTTACGATTTCTACATAATTTTGTTTATAGCTCTTACATTATTTTAATTGATAAATACAAAAAATTATTTAAATTTAAAAAATGTGAAAGCCAATAAATTGACACGAAAAACAAGGGATAGAAGTGCCAATAATAGGGTAATGGCATTTCGTTTAGTTATACTTAAAAAAAAATTTAAGCTTATGCATGTAAATATATATGTATATTGCTACTATGTTTGTTAATAAAAAGTTTACTTATTACACGTACTAAAAATTATGCCATAAGATTTTTCGTATTATGTGTTTTATATATGTTTCTGTGTAGTTTTACATATTTAATTAGAGTATCAGTATATAGTTATGAGTGAGCTATTGTATAATTCTATTTTTTGTATGTCCATTTAATTAAAGTATGATGATAAAGTGCAGCAGTAATATGTTAAAGTTCTAATTATTTTCAATTATAAATTACAAGCTCAAGTATCTTCAAATTCATTCTAAAAATATGAAATATACATGAGATAAACTCTGTTTGCCATATTAATCTAAATCATTTTTGTTCTCAAAGCGTCAATTTGAGTTAGATTTTAAATCTTCGATATTTTTAATTGCGATATATGCATTCATAGCGGCACCACGAGCTAATACCTCTTCATCTAAAGCAAATTCAGCATTATGAACGAAAACTGAAGTAGGAGGGTTTCCATTGGTGGAGTGGCCCGATCTAATATTTTTTCAAAAAATTAGTTTAGAAGTAAATATATTCCTGTGCTTTATATCACATGCATAAATCTTATAGACAAAGTTAATTATAAAGCTACAAGGAAGTTTAGATCAGTTATATATTTTGGAAGAGGACAATAAATAACAAGTGTATAAAAGATTTGGTGGTGTAGAATTCGTACCCGGTACCTATCCAAGCATAGATTGAAGGTATTGACTCTTCAAAGTAGCAAAAGTCATCACCACCAAACATAGTTGCACTGGTATGGATAGTGTTATCGGAACTTGATTCACAGACAAGCTGTTTGTAATTGAAATTTTAGTAAGTGACTTAAATATATATATATACCCTGAGATGTATATTAATTTTAAAATGACTATATAATCTGCTCATTATAGATAGATTTATAGGTGTAAACAAATATATGTGTATATATATATCATCTACCTTAGAGTATAAGGGAAATATTTCCCTATTATTTTCTATTGTTATATATGGGGTATCCCTAAAAGAAATGGAAGCAGTGCATTCGTAAGCCTCGGCAATTGCATGTGTCATATCTGTAACCCTTTTTTTCAAAGAATTCAACTTAGGTGTCTCCATTGACTGTACAGTACCCCCAATAAGTACCTCATCAGGGATCACATTATGAGCACCTGTTCCAGCCTAATTATATTTTAAATAAAGTAGGAAATTTGTTAGAATCTATGTGCTTCTGATACGATAAATGTGTATCTGTAAGATATTTGTTCTTATTTGTTATTAGTCTAAAGTTATACAAATGGGAAGTGGTGCGGGAGTCTCTAAAATATGTTGTCAATAAATTGTTAAGGAAATCTCTACTGTGGAGAAATCAGGTACTCTGACTTATAGGTAAATTAGAAGTAATTCATAAAACTATGATGATAAATAAAACTTTACTAAAGAAATTTTAATTGTAAGAGTATTTGCAATTGTACACACATATAAATCTCAGTACATAAATATCTGTTTACCTGTTTATATTTATATGTAAACCTTAAAAACTAAAATATATAAATATATTATTTAAATGTGCCTATGTACTTAAGTGTATATACACATTTGGTATCTCAGCTAAAGTAATTTTACCTCAAAATGTGTTACACCAAGCATACCGGCATGTTCCTGTTGGAAATAAGTTTCCCTGGCATAAATATCATATAATGCCCTCACAATCGCCAAGGAGGCTGGGATGGGGTCGACAGTCATATGGGGCATTGCAGCATGCCCACCTTTACCTTTTAGTCTGATCTTGATGCTGTGATTAAGATGTGTATATATAGTGATAATAAGAGGAGCTGATTTTTATAAGATAGATAGTTCTCTTTATTCATTATAGAAAAATAAATAGAAATAAATAGGTCATCAAGTAATAAAAATCACAATTTTAAAATAATCAATGTCCGTGAACATTAGATAGATTATTGGGGACAATGTGGGTGGAAGTTTTAAAACTGTTGATGTTCATTATATTCGTTATTGTTTTATATGTGCCCTAATGATGATATACTCAAATCATATAAGCACCAGTAAGAAGGATATACATTTGTATATATAAAGAGGACTTACTAATCAACACCACCAAGTACTGGCCCTGGTCTGGTGTACACAGAGCCCGTAGGGTATGTGGGAAAGACATGGAAACCAAAAGCCCTCTGAGGATATGGATACACATCCAATGCGCCCTCATCAATCATCATCTTAACGCCACCACCACCTTCTTCAGCAGGTGTAAACATGAATCGAATTGTGCCCTGCGCACAATTATGTTGAGTATAGGGCACATTTAAAATCTATTGTATCTTAAGCATACTCCTCCATATACACACAAATGTGTTCATCACAAAGTCATACACACCAGTTAGAGCGCATACACGAAGGGTCTTAAATGTTTGTAGTTACCTCCATCTCACTTTCATATTGTTTGGCCAAGTATGCAGCACCCAGGGCCATGGTTGTGTGTGAATCATGTCCACAGGCGTGCATTCTTCCAGGGTGTGTAGATTTAAAATCGAAAGTTGTCTGATAGCGTTAGTGTGAATTATTTCATTAAATTTGCGTGTGTTTGGAATATTTAAAACAAAAATAATTAATCAAGTTATTTTATTTAATGTTTGCAAAGTGGTCTGTAACCATGAACTAAAGTTATAAGTTATATTTCATATGTGCTTTAAAGGGCATTTATACCATCTCATGTATGGGTAGAGCATCAATGTCAGCCCTAATGATAACACAGGGCTGGTGACCAGTACCAACATCCGCTATTACGCCGGTGCCCCCTCGGGTAGGATTAAACTTATCAACGCCCCATCCTTCAGTGTAGGTAATGTTAATTTTCTGTATAAAATATATAAATATTCAATTTTATGTGCTATGGAAAACGCCAATACAGATATTTTGTTTAATATATGCAGATCGTTAAGATTCTTAGATAGTAAATTTGCTTTAATAAAGTTTATCTCATAAGTATAAAAAAAATCACATTATAGTGAGATTCCTCAAATTTTTCAGTTCCATGGTCGCTCCAAAAATCCCAAAGCACCAAATACAACATACCAAAAACCCTATAATCCACCATAATATACTGAAGAGTAGACCCGAATGTTCCCAAAGTAGCAACAAAGCACCCTCAAACTAAATAAAACATCCACCCTATCTATTTCTATAACCTCCAAATAAATATATGTACAGCGTGTATATTACTTGGAGAAATTGTTTGATAAATTCCGAGGTTTCGTATTCCTCAAAGCGTGTTTCGGGATGTTGGTGAAAAGTCCGGCGCATTTGTATGAAAAAATCTTCCGCACCCTTCGCATCTGAAAATACCTCCTCAAACGACTTACTGCTCGCAGACCTACTGTTAACTTTCTCAAAACAAATCCACAAGCATACAAAAGTCAATAATTTTAAATTGCAGTACATTTTTTATAATATCTATGAATTATCTTGTGTATTAATCTTGAACTGTTGAATAGTCAATAAACAGTGAAAACTTTTTTAAGTTGTAATTAGTTTAGTTGTTGTGTTTGAACATGTATGTATACAAGTCTATGAGAATTATGCTATGTTAATATGTACGGATGTGCTGTTTTAAGTGGTAAATGGCTTGATTTGAAATCTCAATCAGTAACTAATTAAATTTATGTGCTCAAGCATAAAGAACTTGAATGTTTTAGAAATAAATGAGCGTAAGTAATAAAAATGACATTGGTATCCAAAGTAATTGTTGGACTGAGAACTCTGAGAGAATATCTCATTAAATCTTGTTTGGAGGTATGCTTTTAAAGAAAAGCACAGGCACATAGATAATTTATTATTGATAGTTGCAAGTCACTCACCCATATATGCACACACACACACCCGCACTAAACTCGCATACACAAAGCTGGAAACTACACTAGATTAAAATACACACAACACAAGCAATACTTGAATAGAACAGTTGATAAATACAGACTCACATGCATGAAAGTGTGGCATCAAAAGTGTTACAACAACAGCAATTGCACATAAATGAAACAACGCACAAGTTACGTATAATCACAATTATAGACCAACAGGAATTAATGCGAAGTATGAATATAGAATTCAAGTGAGTATTACCTACACTTACTACATGTGGAGAACGATTCACTGTTGAGTAACTTGAGTCTGAAATTTTATAACACAGACTATTAACAATAATTCAAGGAGTTTAGTACAAGGAAATATCCTTATTAGGGATAAATAAAGAAAAAGCTAAGCTTATATTTCATTAGGAATAGTATGTTGTAATGTTAAGCACTTGAAAGATTTTAGAAATTCTTAATATGTTAAAAATTAGAGATGATTTTATTGTTCACCGATTAATTTTGCCAATTCTTTCTGAGTTTTTCCAATTTCCTCTTCAATAATTTGATTAACTCCTGAATTCCTCATTGTTTTATACTTTGAATTTTCTATTTTGTCGCCTTTTAGTTTAACTTGAATATGCCACTAGCATTAGTGTCTATATGCTCAAACTGGAGTTTACTATCTTAAGCCTCACTTGGGCAAGTTTGATTTGCGGGAATTGTTGTTTTTTTCCTAGTTAAATTATTTCTGCTTGGAGTGTATTTAACCTATTGTTTTTGTTGATTAGCTAACATTGGTTAGGAAGTTTGTAATCAGATTGATGTATTTTTATCTTAATTTTATATACACACATAAATAGAGATATATAACCTCACAATTGTAAATTTGGATAGGAAAACATTTGTATATTTGAGGATATAGATAGAAAAAACCTTGCACACTTGCTGGTATAGATAGAAACACATTTAGACACATGTGGATATAGATCGAAACATGTTTACACACTTGTACCTCTTTCACGTTAACAAAATTAATGCACAATAAATATAGTTAGACTTATATACCTGAATATAAATAAAATTTTATATTTAAATGCATATAGGAATTATACAAATATGGATTCAATGATTGATATAAACACATCATTAATTTTATCGGATTTAATGGTGTGTGTATAACATACACACACTCTCATAGAGATCATATTTAAGAGGAGATTTTCGCACACATAAGAATAGACAGAAGCTCCCACAAATGTTTTGATAAGAATATAATATATAAAAATTGATTATAATAATTGAAATGATTTATTAATTCATTACCTTCTCAATATCAAAATTGCATTGTCTTAAATTTAGGTTTAATCTCTTGTCGATTTCTTAATTTGTTAAAGTAAGATGTTTAGATATAAAATGCGAATAAACTAAAAAGTTAAATTTTATATACGATTAAAACTAGAAAATATAAAAAAGTTTTATGAATTTTTATATGCTTTGAATGAATTTTAGATGAGTGTGTATAATTAAATGACTGGATACAACTAATTATGGAAAACTGTTTAGACAAATTATTTGTTTTTGTAAAACTAAATAAATAAACTCAACTATCTATAGGTAAATTGATATATCAGAAAGCTAAATTTTTCTCTGACAAATAATAGTTGATCATTGATATTTCTGGATATAATTAATTATAAAAATTTCATATTAAATATATTTAATATTCATTTGGAATAAATTGTTTGATAACATGGTTTAAAATATATGATATATACTTAAAAATTTGTGTTGGGAACTCATTTAAAGCCTATCAAAAGGTTATTATTTCGATGCTTCTTCTAGTAAGTGATCTATAGTCTTTATTCCCATAAAAGCATTGATTGATGATCCTCTCACTAGAACCCGTTCATCTACAGCAAAATGAGCATTATGGTAGCTAACATTAGTAGGTGGATGCCCAGGGATCTCACTACCAGAACTGTATGAGTAATAAAAAGCAAATTAATAAAGTATTATCCATAAAGAGATGGGATAATAATATATATACACACTATCAAGCCATAAACATTGATATAGCTGAAGATTAATAATTAATAATCATCATCAAAATGACATATATATGAAAGAATTAAGTTAAACTATATATAAACATTATCAAATTTCACACATATAAAAATATAAAATTACATTATAAAAATTAATTAAAAATATATTGAAGGAAACTTGTCTAGCTTTCTCAAAGAAAAAACATAGGTAGTACGTGATATATATATATATGAGTAGTCTTTTTATAAGAAAATAAATTGTATTTACAGCCTTTGTAAATCTGATTAAGGCTATAGTTTTTAATTATGTTAGAGTGTAGTGAGTGAAGTATGCAAAAACTTACCCAATACCTATACGAGCATAAAGGGATGGACAAAATTCGTTAAAAAATGCAAAGTCATCACCCCCAAATTGTGCTACATATTGTCCAACTGTGTGATCTTCTGTACATTGTTTCAATACCTATAATGTATGATTAGGAAATTGGATGAAGAGTATTTTAACATAAAATCAAAATAATGACACACAAACATATACATATGTATATATATAATATGGTGGTTATTAGGGACAGAGAGGTTAATGGTAGCTTCTAGTTACAAAATTGAAAAAAGAAAGAATAAGAGGATCATTTTCATGTAATAGCAAAAGCTTTTATAGCTACTTGTGTGTGGTCATACCTCTTTTCCAAATTCATAGTAATCTGGATCATTTTCAAGTGCAATATAAGGTGTATCACGATGTGAAACTTCAGCAGTACATTGATAGGCTTCCGCAATTGATTCAGCCATTTGTTTAACTCTACTCTTAAGATAATCTAATTTATTGGTTTTAAGGGCTTGGACTGTACCACCAATCAATACTTCATCAGGGATGATATTAGTTGCACCTGTCCCAGCCTTGAACATAATATATAGTTAGTTAAAAGATTCTGATGATACTAATTCATACATGCTCAAGAAATATCAAGAAAATGAGTAATTTAATATACACATTTCAAAAACAATTTAGGTGTAATACATTTTTAAACATGAATCCATATTGATCTAATATTGTTTAAACCATGTATGTGTATAGGTAATAATCATACCTCAAAGTGTGTAATACCCAAAAGGCCTGCATGACCTTCATGGAAATATGTTTCTCGTGCATAGATATCATAGATAGCCTTCACTATTGCTAAGGAAGGTGGGATAGGGTCAATCGCTAGGTGAGGTGTAGCACTGTGTCCACCCTTTCCTTTAACAATTATTTTTAAACTATATGTTGGTAAAAATATATGAAATAAATATCTTATAAGTTATAATGTGTATGCCACATCAAAAACACCCTACACACTTGAAATAAAAAATTACACTCAAACAAAAAAAAGAGGTGTAATTAATTTTTATAAATAACTCACTGGTCAACACCTCCCGAAAATACACCCGATTTGGTGCGTATTTCCCCTGTAGCAAATGGAGGGAAAATATGCATACCATACACCCTCTGTGCTGGTGGGTATGCCTCAAGAGCACCTTCATCAATCATCATTTTTACACCACCGCCCCCCTCTTCTGCAGGTGTAAACATAAATTTCACTGTTCCCTGTATATACGAGAAATAAAAATATTAGATAGTGTTCATAACATTTATGATATGTAAGTGTGTGCATGCATATGTAATATATATATACGTTGATTTATCATATATATTTCATTTGTAAGCTTTTTGGTGGATGTGGGAGGTTACATGAATAAGATGAATGAGTTCGGAGGTGGTTCAATCATCATAACAAATTTCAAGTTGTGTAAAATAAGATTATTCAATGATAAGCCGTGTAGAAAACGAAAAACTCAATCTTTATGATATAGATCAATTTAATGAGCTATCAGTCAAATATTGTTCGTGTATAGTCCTATAAGACCTCTAGAATCAATAAAGAATTGTGATATATATACACATTATTCAATATAAAATTTTCACACACATACATCGAGTTCATGTTCATGCTGTTTGAGGTATAAAGCAGCTCCCATAAGCATGGTGGCATGGACATCATGTCCACAGGCATGCATCTTCCCATCGTGTGTTGATTTAAATGTTACATTAGCCTATTAAAATATTAATTAAATTTTAAGTATGGGGTTGTTTAACCTTTGAATTCTCACATATAAAGTACACATCAATATTATTCAGAAAGTCTAACCATTTCAAAGATAGGCAGGGCGTCAATATCTGCCCTCAAAACAGCACATGGGGGTTTTCCTGTCCCCACCTGAGCGACAATACCCGTGCCACCTCTTTCAGGGTTGAATTTATCAACACCCCATCCACTGGTGAAACTTATATTGTTATGCTAAACATGGAGAGTTGTGATGTTTATGTGTGTTTAATTGGATAAAGAGGAGTGTGCGTGAGCAAATACATATGTAGTGATATTTATATGCTTATATATCTGGGTAGAGGTGTTTATGTGTTATATAGGGTATGTGTGGGTGTATACATTTGCAGAGATGTGTATATATACTGTAAAGAGATGTTAGTGTATTTACAATAAAGGCATGTGAGAAGGTATTGTGTGTATTGGGGTATAGCTATGTATAGTGTTGGATAGTGTGTGTTGTAATGTTATGTATAGTGTGTGTAGAGGTATAGCTGTATTTAAGGAATTAGCTATGGGTGTGAGTAGGTATAATGGTGTAGAGGGGTGTAAAGCAATAGGGGGGGGGGGGGGTTCTGGAGTTGTAATATGTATTGAGAGATGTAGATTTGGAAAAAAATAGCAAAAAATGGCATAGCATTCTGACTAATTGGGCAGTGCTTATACTATTCATATTAATTGGTGTATCACCGTTAAAACGTCTTGGAGGTACTTGGAGGTTTCATACTCCTCAAAGCGTGTCTCTGGGTGTTGATGTAAATACCTGCGAATTTCAGTGATATAAGGCTCCCATGTTTGTATTTCAGAGAAGACTTCATCAAATGAAATTTTTGAGAATTGAGAATGACCCAATTTTGTGAAGAAAGCTATGAGGAGAATGTAAAGGGTCAATGTAAATTGAAGGCGCATTGTGTTATAGGGTATATATAAATAAATGGATGAGTTGAAGAGAAATTGAAGTTAAATGTAGATATTTGGAAATATATTAAATACTTAAAACATGCTTAATATATATACATTCAACATGCATGTATGTTGCTATAATGCTCTTTGAAGTGTTTTATTTGTGAATATATTAATTGAGGAAAATTTTAATTTCACCTGTAGATGATTTATCTTGCATGTAATATTATTTATATATAAGTTTCATACTTAATTATATTCGACACATGCACATTTTATTTAGCTCAACGTATTGTTATTTTGATATGATTTACTAATCTTTATAATCCATCTACTTTTTATATATTTAGTGTGTTGTGTGTTTGTTGTTTTGTTGTATGCTATGTGTTGTACTGACTTAGTATGTAGGTTGTACTATTATTATACGTATTATTTATAATCATATAGTGTGTGTTGAGTTGTAAGTATTATGTATTGTGTTGTTGTCTATATGTTATAGTTAATTCTATTGTGTGTAAGTATATATATCTATCTTATATATATGATTATATAACTATGCTACCTGTTTATATAGAGCTTAGAGTATAGAATGGATATATAATATACAGTGTGTCTAAATATATATTTATATACACAAGCACACGTATGCTTATAGATAAAATCTGTATAGTATGTGATAATACAAGATAATTATTATATAAACGGGTTTACTGATTGCAATGACGGGTATACAGATTACAATTTTTGACTATATATGTATGTATATATACATATATATACATATATAGCTTTTTGGGGGTAAATAACAAACTAAATAAAATAAATTAAAAAAAAAGCATTAATGATAAAAATAAATTATTTACCTAACAAAATTATATATATATGGTTTAATTAGATAGATAAATTCTATTTTCTCATATTTCATTCTAGTATATAAAGTTATATAGATAATTTAATTATATAATTGGTAAAATGATAACCATAAAAAATGTGTAAATTAATTTATTTTTGTTTATTTTTAAGGTCTTCAATTGACTGTATAACAGAATGTGCATGGATGGCTGATCCATGTGCAAGCACTCTTTCATCCAAACAAAAATTGGCGTTGTGTACAGACACATTTGTAGGTGGATGTCCTGGAATTTCACCTCCCGAACTAATCAAGTTATATATATATGTGTGTAGGGGGTGTCGGGAGGGGGGTGTGGGGGGGTGTTAATGTGTGTTTGTGGCTTTGGGATTTAATATAGATGAGGCGAGGAGAATATAGATTGGATAACAAGGTGTAGTACAATGTATGTTTAGATATGGAAATCAGTGTGTAGAGTGTTTGTATGTGTTCAGGAGTATAGGTCAATATTACATGCGAGTATATAGATTTAGAAGATTGGTCTAGATAGATGTAGATATACATAAGTATATTTGAATAGTATATATTTATGTAAGTCTTTTGGTGAGTGAATATGCGAATTAATTAAGCTATACTCAGGGATATGTACACGTTACCCTATTCCGATTCCTGAATAAACAGAAGGAAAAATCTCATTATAAAATGCAAAATCATCTCCACCAAATGTCGCATCTACAATTGTAATTTCCCCTGAACTTGATGCTTGCCCAACAGTCTAAAATAGGTGTGAGGATTGGTGCAATGTTAAGTGTGTTATAATGTTTGTGTGTGTAGTGTGTATAAATGGTGAAGAATAAAAACATGATTATTACAGGGGAGTATTTAATAAATATCATGAGAGAAGTTTCTTATAGAATTGTAAGTTTGGATGTGTGTAATTTATAGATATAGTTAGTTCTATGTGTGCTTAGGTTGTGTATATAGATATCTAAAGGGTTGTAATTGTATCCATAAAGATACATAAGTCATTTATATCAATGTGTATGTATCTGCGTGTTCTGTGTGAATCAATTATCTGATATATTAATATATATATATATAATATCAATCAATGGTGTGTTGTATATCAATTTGTAGAATTGGTTATTTAAAATAAATTTGCATGCTTTGTTTGTTTCTTACCTTTTTATAGAATTCGAAAACTTCAGGGTCATTTTCAACAGCACTATAAGGAATGTCACGGTGTGTAAGTGTAGCAGTACACTCATAGGCTTTGGCTATATTCTCAACCATCGTCCTTATTCGCCGTTTTAGTCGATTCAGTGTCTTTGTACGCATACCTTGGACTGTGCCTCCAATCAATACTTCATCAGGTATGATAGCCACCTCACCATTTCCACACTAGAATGGAGTTAAATTATTTGTGTATGTGTTTGTGTGTATATATATATATATGTGTAGTAGGGGGGGGTGTATGTATGGGTGTGTCTGCACGGGTGTGTTGTACGTGAGTGAGTGCTTGAGTGAGTGTTTGAGTGGGTGCGTGAGTGTGTATCTTAAATTCATCCTTACATCAAAATGTGTAACTCCAACCAGGCCACTTTGTTCCTCGTGGAAATATGTCTCTCTTGCATATATATCATAGAGAGCCCTCACAATAGCGAGCGAGGCTGGGACTGGGTCAATAGTCATATGAGGTAAAGCACTATCCCCCCCAAGACCCCTAACTTTGATAGTAAGACTATTGTGGGCACAAAAATTATAGTAAGATGATTGTAAATACAAAAATAATATTGAGATTAATTCACGAACAAAAACTTTAACTGTAAATTGCTTGTATTTTACACACACGGATTAAAAATCGTGATAATATAGAAAAATGTGGATACTTGTGGTTGTTATATACATCGTAAAATTAATTGTTGTCATATACACATTTGTATCAATGTTTACTATGTAGGGATATTAAAAAAATTGTACATACATTTATATCCAGATTGACAAATCAAACACAACAATAAGGAAAAAACAAACACATATTTATAGCAATAATAGTAAAGTGTAGAGAGATATATTTTTTATATACAATTCTCATATAGACACATACATCAATATATATCTCTAATTTTTTCTTAAGTGTAAATATAAATTGTTTTGAATATCAGTGTGTGTATAGTAAATGTTATAAAAGTGTTTAATGTGTTAGATAGGATTACAACTATGAATCAAGGTATATATATACACGCACATAGGTAAAAATATTCACACACATGTATAACTACAAATTTACTGGTCAACTCCGCCTGTGAGAGATTTTGATTTAGAGGCTAATAAACCAGTGGGTAAGAAATTCATTACATGAAATCCGAAGGCTCTCTGAGCAGGTGGGTATTTGAGGTGTGCACCTTCTTCTAACATTAATTTTACACCACCACCGCCCTCTTCTGCAGGTGTGAACATTAAACGTACTGTACCCTGAATGTTTTTGGAAAAATACAGAAAAATGTGTGAATAAGAGTTTAGAAAAACAAGGAATTAAAATATAAAATGATGTGTTTAAATATTTCGGAAAAAAAGTGGCAATCTCCATTATTTACAGGTGTGTGTAAAACCATCTAGTTAATGGGGAGAGAGATGTTTAGAATATATATATGTGTGAAAGATCATCTAATAAGAGGAAAATCTTAAATTTATATACGGGTTCATGCTGTCATTCAATAAACAGGGGAGGTTGTTTATTATGCACTTGTGTGCTTGAAATACTGCTCCAAAAGTGGAGGCCATAAATATAAAACAAAAATGTGTAAAATTTTCCGAGAAATCAAGAATTTAAAATTAGTTTTTGATGGGCGCTTAGAAATGTGTGTGAATAATCTGATCTATCAAATCTACAAATTCTCGTTAGATTTTTAATTTAAAGTGTGCATTAAATTACCTCAAGTTCATCTTCATGGTTTTTTAATATCATACCAGCACCCAAAGCCATGGTTGTGTGTGCATCATGGCCACATGCATGCATTTTACCAGGGTGTGTAGATTTAAAAGGTATATCTGTCTATGTAAATATAAAAATGAGATATATATTATGTATATTAGATAAACACAATCTAAAAACGCACGCATACCCAAAGTGTACATAGAACCAAAATGCACCCATCCCACTCACACATACGTCAAAACTACATCACACCCTGAACATACCCTATAAATACCCAAATTCCTACCCTGCCCGACTAAATCTCATACACCCAAAAACCAACTATCCCTTTCCTCCTTACATACTCAAACTCCAAATATCCCTACCCAATTCCCCTCTCCCTTTCCCTATATAAAAAAAAGCATTACGGCTTCAGTTATGGGAAGAGCATCAATATCAGCTCGAATTATAACACACGGTGGTTCACCCGACCCAATATCAGCAACTACCCCAGTTCCACCTCGATTGTTGTTAAAATAATCAATACCCCATCCACCTGTGTAGGATATATTGTAATCCTTAAAACAAACACAACACAAGTATGGTCATAAATCGATTGAATTTATATAACATACATACGCAAGTGTGAAAATCCATTAACTTTAGCCCAAAATTAAGTGTGTATATCTCTATATGGTGTGTAATGCTTTCAAATTGATACTAAGAGTTTATACACTAGTTTTTCTCTGATAAGATTATAGTCTCACCAATTCTATACATATTCACATATCTATTTATACGTAAACATATGCTACACAGACATGTACGTATTACATAAATATGTATGCACACACGTAAATATTTGCGCACAGACATAAATATATATGCACACATATAAATATATGCACACATACACAAATAATTATCCCTACATCTATATAATATGTGTGTGTTAAATCTATGTATATAAATATGAATATGTATATTAATAAACAAGGTGTGTATATATAAAATAAATCTATGATATGCACACACATTTTGTGTGCACATAAATAAATAAACACGTGATAATCACAAGCCCAGTGCAACTTAGCCCAACACCCTACACAAATATACGGATTGTAAATTTAAAATATCCATACAAACTCAAAATAATTTACAATGAAGTGTTTAAGTTCTCACATCCAACACTCTATACACACATACAAACAAGCCCGAATATTTTTTTCCTTTAATAAAAACTATACCTATATGCCTAAACACACATACACATGTACACACACACTCACATGTATAAAGCAACTTTAATAAAAAATTTTATTATACAAACACATATACGAATTCAAATATTTATTTTTATTTAACTAGAAAATTACAGATACACACATACACACACACCTTTAAAAAATCTTTAATAATTTGTGATGTTTCATGTTCTTCAAATCGTGTTTCAGGATGTTGGTGCAAATTTCGTCGCACTGAGATTATTTGATCTTCCATATCTAAAGCCTCCTTATAAATGTCGTTATATGAGTATTTATTAGAGGCCTTTGTGGCCTCATTAGAATACACATTTGCTAAATAAAAAATGAGAAATAATAGAAATTTCATTATATAAATTGGGATATTCAAATTTCTAATGTGTACTAGAAAATTTGTATGCTAAAAAATGTTAAGATGTAAGCGCAAACTTTGTTTTAAAAAAAATATGTAATTGGCCGTATGTTGTCAAATATCCCTATTAATGATTTAAATATCAGTTTTAGACTATACTTTTAAATATGTGTAGTGTGCTTTTATTTATTTATTTTTGTACATATGTTATCTTAAATTTAAGTGTTATACACGTTTTTCTTACAAGTTTAAATTTTATTTACACATATTTTATTTCATACATACAACTGTAGTTTGCTCACACAAGTTACTATTCTATGCTTACAAAAGGTAATTAAAATACGCCTATATAAATTTTACACATATAATGTAACTTACACAAACATAAGTAGCTTACACACATGGGTGTAATTTATAAGCAAAGATTTGTTCTACACACGTACAGATTTGTTCTGTGTAAACTTGGTTTAAACACATGCTTGTATCTAAAATCATTTTTATACACGCCTTTAATTATACAAGCGCAGACATAATCCATACACGCAGGTATAACTTACACCCACATTTTTTCTTGTACACTCACTACTTCTACTCGAACATTGGCTTATGCACCTTGTTGTTAATAAATTGCACCTTACACTAATGTATACACACCGTAAACTTCTACTACAAAATTCAACGCATCTCTGTGCTCAGCTGGGCACACAAGCAAACCAGCATACACTTTTTATATTAGCACAACTTATACACTAGATTACTTACAGACAAACAGGGTATCTATATTAGCTTGAGCATTTCAAACACCTAATAAAACTAGTTAGTTTCCATTTACACTCAATATTAATTAATTAAGCCTCAACCCTATATTAGCTACAGTCACAATTACTCAAGCGCCGTAAATTAACCACACCTAGATGTGCACTAAAAACTAATTAGATTTGCATACATAAACACACACTCTAAATTGGTTATGCCTATGTGCATGTAAACAACCTAAATAAATCATACTTACAAACACAATTGATCTAATTAGTTATTTACACTTACACTAACACTCGAAACTAATTCTAATTATAAAGACTATCAACACTTTATATTTATTCACACCATCCACCCACATCTACTTATAAACACCTAAAAAATTATATATATATAACTATACATACACAATAAAACATAAGGATAATATTCAAACTCCTTTATCATTACATATAATTTTTTCACACTTCATAATCAAACATTATTTACACCCTTTATAGATTTGAACACTCAATATATTTAATATACTCTTTACATCTTGAATCCCCATAACATACCACTCAAATATATATATTATATGTACTATATATCTTGAATTCCCATAACATACACACTCAAATAAAGACACACTACTAGTTTGCTCACATAACCGCTCCATACACCCGAAATCAGCACACAACATAACTGGTTCTGTAAAATAAAATTTTATCTTACTTGATAAATTGCCACCACACACACGATATAGAATTAAAATACCATTCCATCACATAGAGAATTATATAATTTCTACTCACACTTTATACAAGTGTACACATGGAACTATAAGCTTAACCAATCAAAAACAAATGTATAAAATTTACCTTTTTGCTGAACAAGTATAGCCTAGATAATTCTAACTTTTAATTTGTTAAAGCATATATATATTACATTACCATTACTATAAATTATATAACCTAATCTATTATCTTTCTAGATTTTGATGCACATTCACACAGATATTTATACACATACAATCTTAGACTCAATGAGATTATTATATTCTTTAATTATATATATATTCACCTACATAACACACCTTATTAATATATAAATACCATCCTAAAATTATCTATTCATACGGACAGACACGCATCACTCATTCAACACACTTGTATCTCGTTATATATTTCTATCTATATGTCTCTATCTCCATATAACTCTATCTAAAAATGTCTCTTTCTACACATACATGGTTATGTACCAGTAAAAAATTAAAGTGAATTGTTGATTACTCTTAGCAAAATGTTTTTAAAGGTGTTATACTAATTTGTGTGTATATACTATTACTTTAGTTTTTGAGATATAAAATTCAAGTACAAAATTCACTTATAAAATTTACTTATAAAATTCAGAATAAATAAATTTCATGCAACACCATAATGGGTGCAAGGAAATTTTACAAAAAAAAATATTTTGTCAAATGGCACCAATTTCAATTAATTTTGCCTTCAAACTTCCATCTGCATATGCCCTTGCCTAATGTGTATACATATTTCATCATATTAATGTGTATGTATAGAGAGAAGGATAGGTATGTTTTATCAATGTATATGTACATTTTTTAAAAAGTTTTTGAAAATTAGATGTTAAAATGTATAGTAATTTGTGTTTAGACATTGTACGAGTGTGTTTAAACATTGTGTACATTTTTGAAAAACTGTTGAGTAGTGTTATTTTTACCGTTTCATCGCCACCACCAATGAACTGGGAGTTAATAAATACCCGTGGGACAGAGCTGCCCCCAGTCTTCTTTTTTAAATAATTTTGTATTTCTGTCATGTCTGGCTCATTCTCAATTTGGTATATATTCATACCTTTTGGGTTAAATTTCTCAAGGGCTTGAATAGCTTTTTTACAAAATGGGCAGTACCTATAGATGTGTGAATTTATATATGTATATTTATGTGTGTGATATTCTTGTATTTCTGTATTCCTAAGTTTGTTAATAAGTGTGCTGTGAAGATCTATATATATATTTATGAATAGAGGGTATATTTGTGCACAAGCGAATTAAGATTTATGTGCTTGTGTGCCAAATTTATTCAGGCATGTGCAAAGTGTCTTTCTTTAATCATAATTGGGTATTCATATATCTAGTCAACATGTGTATGTGTGCAAGGTAATTAACTTTAGTTGCGTATGAGTGTGTGTGCAAGTTAAGTAAAGTTGTATATGTATGTTGCAATTGTGTGTTAGCCTCATGAAGGGTAGAAAGAAGAGAGTGCGCTGTATAGTTGGGGGAGGTAGTTACTTATTTTATACATTGTTTATTTAAGCTCAAATTCAAATTAAAACCAAATATGAGTGTATGTATGTTAAATGGGAGTGTAATTTATTACGATTTAGAAAAGACCATAATAGCGTTATCACTGATAAGTTGGTCAACTTTTTGGGCTACAGCGGTATTATCCATGGGGGCTGCCTTTTTAAAAAATGAAAACATTACTAGACTTGTTTAGTGGAGATATGGTGATGCTTTAATAGGATCTTTTTAAAATGTGTATGTATAGTAATTGGGGTATGATTTGCCAAGAAGCTAAATAAATTGATTTGAAATAAATAATTATGATATGTTTGTAAAATTAACTAATTATATGTTTGTAAAAATAAATAATTATGAGTTTGAAATGATCATTGAGTTGCTTGTAATAATTATTAAAAATAAATAACTATGATATGTTTGTAATAATAATTGAGGTGCTTGTAATAATTAAAAATAAATAACTGTGATATGTTTGAAATAATAATTGAGGCATTTCTAATAATAATTATAAGATGAATGAACTAGAATATGAATAATTAATCCTAATCATGAAAAGTATAAAGTTGTTGACTTATTTTTTTTTTAATAAATAATAAATTATTCTTTACAAAAACGATGATGTCACTTTTTGAAAAAAAATTTTTACTTTTTTGTTGAATTGGATAGTGAATTTTAGTTGCAGAAAAGTTTTTACGATACAAACAAAATTTACACAAATACACAATGAAAAATCAATGCACAGCCCAAACAATTAACTTATATATTTCATGATGCAAACATCCCCCACTACTTTATTATAAATACAATTGTTATTTTGCGACACAAATATTGTTGTTTCATCAGAGATATTATATTATACATACTATACACGTGTTACTCTATTATAACATCTAGATTATACTCAGAAACACATTACTAGGGCATACACACCTTAACACTAAACTTATACAATATTATTGCACATACACACTCTTGTAAAGAGATAATCGTATGCTACATATTAATATTGTTATTGTTAAACATCAGCATAGGTAAATAGAAATACATTTCACACCTGAATTCATTAAGAATAAACATGCATTTAGGTATACTGACAAACTTAGGTATAATTCACTCATATTTATATTTGCACACTTTTATATATATTTCCACCTTTACATATATACATATTTAAATATACTTACACAGATCTATAAACATTTGCATACATATTTAAATCTTTATGTATATGAATAGCTTTGTTAAACATATAGAATTAATTGGTGTTATAAACCATGAAAGTAATTGCTATTGTAAATTATATTGCGTATATAGGTGATAATAAAATTTAAATTTTGCGGGTTAAAATTGAGAATAATCACATGAATTACGTAATAATTAGGATTTATGTACACTCTATGTAATATGTATGAGGTGTGTAGATTGAGCTTATATTCATTAGATTTAGAGTTGCTTGAGAAACAGATGGATGAGAAAAGCTTGTATGTATATATAAAATGTACTTAAAATAATAATATGTATAAAATATACTAGATAACTGTATAGCTTATATATATATTAAGTTCTATTTAGAAAAATTATGTGTGTGTTAACATAAACTAAAACAAAGCGAGGCCATCCATAAGTGTACAATTGCTTATAAAAATGCTAGGATGATTTAAGCTAAACTAGAGAAACATGTGTGTATATGTATTATCTATAATCTTTTAGAGAAGTGTGGGTGGGTGTGTTTTAAAGACTATGAATAAAATATTTATGTGCGTTTGAGCATTTAAAACAAGGAATTGGAATTATGTCTATGATGAATAAAATAAGTCGTGCTGTTAGATAAATCAAATTTATAGAGGCTAATCAAGTTGAGGAAAAGGATTTTCACCACAAGTAAACAAGTATAAATACCTACACAGGCTTACACATACCTGATTATATGCAAACCCCCACACACACTCATACATGCATATTATATACATACATACACATACACTCGCACATATAAATATAAATATATTTATATACATGTAGATTATATATCCTCATGCTTAAACAGATCATCTTCACTCACTACATCTTCTTTTTTTTCAAAGTTAATTTTGCCTCATTAAATCAAATTCTTACTTTTTCATAATAAATTTTTTTCTCTTTTTCTCCCTTATCCTCTTACGGTTTCACCTTCCTCCTTTAACACATTTTTCTTCCTAAACATCCAAGAAAATGGCTGTAAGTACACTCAATTCATTTATTAACCTCTTCACCTACAATTCACCCAAAATTCCTTGTCTAACCCTATACCCTCATAATGCCATGAAACATAAACTGAGTTACTTATTTATTCTCATTGTTTACATGGGGAATTATTCGGCATATGAGTATGATTTGCGCTGTTACATAATCCCTAATACATTTATGTTCTTATCTCACACAAATGAACAATTACCTGCTTTGAGCAAAGAATTCATTTATCTTTTATTTATGTTATTTATACTTACAGGATAGATATCTTGTGAGCAATCAAACTTCTTCCTTCGAAACCCCAATGACTGAGGGTATGAAGAAGAAAATGGAAAGAAATGAACATGTCGCCGAACAGAAAAAGAATGCTATCGAAGCTAAAGCCAAGGTCATACACACACTTGAATTTTATTACATTACTTACTCTATTAATATCATGTACACCTATTCTTTAGCTTTACATGTAACTCTTGTTTAACGCACAAGTTTATTTCTTTCACTGTTTATACACATACTACACTTGTAATATTTACATCATTATGATCCTAGCTAGTAATACAGCCCACATTTCGAACCTTATATGTATTTATACACGTTACATCCACACTCACTCAATTTCTAAATTACATATATATATATATATTCTAATTCCCACGAAACACCCACCAAAATCATAACAATACCAACATATATCTATATTCCAAACCTTTGATGACATGCAACACACATTCCTACTAACAAACAATACATAATATACCCCTACTATACACTTCCCCTAACCCTTTGCAGATGCAAGAAACATATAAACAGCAAAATGAAGAACGTGCCTTCAAGTATGCCGAGCAATACGAAACCAAACAAAAAGAAGAAATGGAGGCCTTAAGACAAGCCAAGAGTTTGGGCGTCTTTTATAAAAAACCTGAAACCCCCCTTGTTTTTGTAGTAAGGATCAGAGGTATTAACAAATTACCTCCAAAACCAAAATTGATCCTCAAGTTATTCCGTCTACGACAAATACACAACGGTGTATTTCTCAAGCTAAACAAGGCTACAAATGAAATGCTCAAATTCATCCAACCTTATGTAACTTATGGTACTCCTTCACTCAAGATGATCAAACAATTGTGTTACAAGAGGGGATATGCCCGTGTAGGCCCTACAGGTGCACGACAAAGAATCAGGATAACCACCAATGAAATCATCCAAGAAAATTTATCTCAATATGGTATATATGGTATGGAAGATGTTATCAATGAAATCTACACATGTGGACCCAACTTTAAGCAAGTTACCAACTTTCTTTGGCCCTTTAAACTTAGTAGCCCAAAGAAAGGATTTAAGGCAAAAAGACACGGTTTCAGTGAAGTCAAGGGTGGAGATTGGGGTAATCGTGATGAGCTCATCAACAAATTAGTGTCTAGGATGATGTAAATACGAATTTTAAATGTATAGGACTGTGTGTATAGAGATATATATATGACTTGAATTTTTCTCTTCTTTTACACACAAACAAGAAGAAAAAACTTGTTATAAACTTATTTAATTGTTTTGAGAAATTCTGAGTTTGTATACATATGTGCTATTCCTAACTTGGGGAGCTTGTATGTATAGTATAATATTTCGAACTTGTCCTATTTTTACTAATAAATATTTTATATTATGAATATTAGTGTGTAAATATCTCTTGATTCAAGTTTGAGTTTCATACACTGCATTAAACTTGGATTTAAAAAAATATGTTTTAAAATCATAATCACATACTGTTATTATTAAATAATCAATTTATAGACCTTTTTTATATTTATTGATTTAAAACGGATGGTCAAATATATGATTAGGATAATCAGAAATTATTCATAGTTATATACATATACAAACATTTATACTAAAAATTTAAAAAGAAAAATAATCATATTGTGTGGTCAAGGCAAAATTGTTTTATCCTTAAACAGGCCTCCTTGAAATTTTCCTCAGATTGTACTAAAACAATTCTTAAGTAGCCACTCGCTTCAAAAGCCTGTATAAAATATAGTGTTTATAAGTGATGTATATGTAATGGCTGTGATGTTGGTTATAATACTTTTTGTTTGTATTTGTGTAATAAGTAGATGTGGGTAATGAACTTTGTGAATGTGTGATAAAAAATGCTTGTAAGATCTTTATTAGATGCTTGTTTCTGAATATAAAGTGTGATTTATCTGTGTGCTTAATGTAATTAAGCATACGTGTGCTGTTTGTTATTCATAGTATAAATAATAAGATAGCTTAATAATTTAAAGTAGAAAAGAAAATTGAATAGGAGTCTTTTAAATAAGGTATGGTCAGTGAAATTCGAGTTGCTACACATATAAACACATAATATAAAAGACATAAATAAAAAAGGCTACCTCTCCTGGGAAAACGCCCACAGATTGTTCTTGCATTAATTTTCGTGCAAATTCGATGGTTGTGTTTATATCCAATTTTTCAAGATTGACTTTTGGCATACAGTACATAGCACCATATGAGGGGATATATGTCAAAGCAGGGCATTCTATAAACACAGTAATGTTGGATATGCTGTTATTTTTAATTCTAAATAATTAGATGACGTCTAATAATGCACACATAGCATATTTGTATTCAATAATGTGTATCTCTTGAAAATTTTTGAAATGAGTTTGTGTATGCATGTGTGGGGCTGAGCATATAATTTGAATGTGTAGGGATGTGTAATGTTTAATATGGACTATTAGTTAATAGGAGGATATTGAGTTGAGTATGTGGGGCGTGAGGAGTTAAACGTGTTTGCAATTAAATGTGGGTGGAGTTGAATGTGAACGGTGTGTGGACTAAGTGTGTAAATTATGTAGGGTTTCGTGTGTAATCAAGGAGGTTATAGTATATGTTGTTAGCTTGTATACAAATTATATATATAGTGTATAATGAGTAAAAAATATATATAAACATAAAAGAAATTAACCTCTAAATTCAGATTGTGCAATTTTCTCATTTTTTGCCAAGATATCCTTGAGTAAAGAAGTGCGAAAAGCGTATTTGTAAAATATGTAAAAGAGTGGGAAATGTGCAAAAATAACTTACACAATTCATTTCAAAGTATGAACTGGGAGTATCTTCTAATAAGTGCGGAATGAGTGACTGAAAAATTACTGGGGGTCCCTCAGTCACGTTTATTGATTTCAGTACCCTCTTAACCTAAGAATGTTTGGGAGAATATATTGTCTGCTGTGCGTTAAGAGTTTGTGTGTGGTTATATTTAACAATGCTTTAAGGATATCTTAATACTTCGGATGAGTTATGTAATTTGTAAATATTGACTCTCAAATTTGTATGTGTATAAATATCTTTTATGAATTCATGTTTAGGATCTTATAAGGGACCTAATTGTGTATTATGTATAAAAATCCCACCCAGGTGTGCATTAACTAAGTAAATAATTGGCTCATTTAAATATATTTTTGTAAGTAAAATAAGTAAGAGGATGTATAACTAAGCTAATGGGTTCATCCCTTAAATAACGAGTTTGGGGAATGCAACTAAATATATGTGTGTTTAAAGTGATTGAAGTATAAAAGTGTATAACAATTATTTTGTAAGGTGTGCGTACAAAATACACACCATAAATAAGTGTATATTGTTCCATACCTCACTAAATTTGTCTTCACACTTACTATGAAAAACAGCCCAGCCAGTCCTTAGCCCAGGATACATAAATTGTTTTGATAAACTATTTACTTCAATAATGGGTACGCTGGACTTCAAGGAGGCTAAGGGTATATATTTCTTACCCCCCCAGGTTAAATTATTGTACACTTCATCTGTTAAGACTGTCAAGTTAAATTTTTCTGCAAGGCTTAAGAATGTTTGTAAATGTTCCAGGGAGAAGACAGATCCTGAAATTAAAAATATGAAAATCATGTGTGTGTACAAAACAATATATGGGTACACACAGGAAAACTTGATTTCATTTGATTCATGATCAGAAATTGAGGGATAATAAGAAATATATATCGGGTATGTTACCTGTCGGGTTCATAGGATTGCAAATTACTAATAATTTGCACTTATATTTTTGTAATTTCGCCTCGAGATCATCCAAATCAATATTCCATTCATCTTTGGGGTTTAGATTGTAGTACATGTAATTTAGGTAATGTGTGTCACAGATCATTCTGTAGAGGAAAAAGGCTAAGGGAGGAAAAGGTGTGTGAGTGACTAGATTACATCTCCTTAAAAATTGTTACATGGCTTGGGTAGGAAAACATACTCATCTTGATTATTGGCTGACACCATAGAATTGAAAACCATATCTAAGGCCTGGCTACATCCACATGTGATAATAATATCATTTGGTGTGACAGGTGATCCAATATCATTTGCCTAATAGTGTTTATGAGTGTGTTGTATGTGTGTATATATGTGTTTTATAGGGGAGTATATGCTTGTATGTATGTATTTTGAAAGTGGAATGTGAATGTGTAAGTGTGTTTGTTTGATAGAGAATGTGTATCTGTGTGTATGTATGTTTAAGAGTAAAATTTGTACTGGTATATGTAAAGTTTAAGAAAGAAGTGTTATAATGTTTGTGATACGAGTGTATAAATCTAAGATGTGATGAATATTAGAAAGTATATATTTATGTGATATTTACACTATTTTCAAGTTATAAGCTAATTGCATATATACGTTATGAGACATAATTATACCCTCTTTGCAATGGATTCTCTTGAAGCTGTAAATCCAGTTCGGGTCTTTTCATAGCCATTAAACTGTGAATGAATCAATATTGTTAAGTTTTTATTTGAATTTGAAACTTGAAGTATGATTTTACCATTCCAGATTTGATGCTTTTTGTTATAACATCTTCAATAAAGTCTGGTGGGTTTAGTATTCCTCCATAGGAAGGGTCTCCAATTGATAGTGGGATACTAAGTGTGTAAAAAGTAGTGGTAGTAAATTATGTGCGGAGGAAACAATGTAGCTTACAAATTCAATTCTGGATTGGGTGGTACAGATGCCGATTCAGGTGCAAATACCTCCTATAGATAGATTATATATATATATGTTGTAAGCAAAATATATACCAATATGCATCTATAGATGTTATATAGGCTTATCTAATACACAAGATGTAATACGAGATGTAAAAATACACATTAGATGAGTATGTAATATGTAGGCCTAAAATACATATGTATATATATATGTATGTATATATAGGATGTGAGCTAACCACCCTAAAAATGAGTGATTAATTTGTGTACATAAAATAGATGAATTGTTAATCTTCAAGTGTTTTTAACTATATCTACTTAATATAAATTTAATAGATATTATTTCCATTTTCTTTAGCATTTAATTGTGTTGCTAACCTGTAAAGATTTGGAAGGTTCAATTTGTGTTGTTGACATATTGCGTGTGTGCGAATCGCATTAAAAATTAATATAATTTATGATTCATAAGCTCCAAATATGTTTATTAATAATAATGTTAAAAGGGTGTTGTTAAATATTAGCTTTGTGTATGTATTAGATTGTATCCCACTTCTAAAGGTAGCAAAGTAAGGTAATAACTACGAAAGATGTTTTTGTTAAATATTAAATAAGTACTTACATAAAGCTTTGTTCGGTGTTTTGAGCTCTTTTACTTTTAAAATCCAAATTGCTTTTTTTTTTTGTGTGTTATAGTGTTTACACATTTAGATACATTTAGTATATATATACTGCTACAACACTTTAATATTTTTAAAGTAAGTCTAGATTTTCAATAGTACAAGCTTATGCTTTAAGAATATCCTGATACATGATAGAACATGTTCTGGATCATTAAAAATTGATCCGAGATCAAGTTTTTAGTCCCATTTCCTATAAATCAAGTTATGTGCAGCATATATAAATCTTTACAAGTTTAAAGTAAATACCGATTTATTTATGTAGAGTGAAGCTAAAACCAATAGTTTTAGAAAGAATTGTAATTCTTTCATTAAAAGGAAACATGCTTATGCTGTTTCTATAAGCCTTACAAGTGTGAATACATTAATACATTAAAAACAAATAACGGTTACTTATATCTAGGTGACATAGCATTTATATATTAACAATAACGGAACTAAGCAATGAAGCAAATAAAAACATTAAACCCGCTGTTTTGTTTTTATACATCCTGTTGCTTGATGAATAAAGCCACCGCAGTGACTTTATCGGGCAGAGAATAGATAGTCTTATACCTTCATAATTATTTATCGCTTTGTAATTCCTGCTAATCATCACTTCCCTGTCACTTCCGAGTTGCAAGGACAATGTGTACAAATCTGGAGTACTTATCTTATTTACATAAAGAGACATTTGATGAGAATGTCGTGTCCCGGCTACATAACTATTTTTCTTATCTCCATAACCTCTGTGCAATACATACACATCCTTTATTGTAGCCCCTTGAGCCTTATATACTGTAGAGGCATAATCGTATTCAAATTTTCCAAATTTTTTCGGGTTAAACTCTCTTAAAGCTCCATTTCGATCTAATTTTACTACAAACTTCACATCGCTCTTTCTAATGCTCACAACTGTAGCAAAATCTCCATTGTATATACCTAGCTCCTTACTATTGCCTGTAAATACTATCCTCTCTCCCCTTGTGTAATGCTCGCCCCAAATCTTAGTCTTAATACATTCCCCCATAACAGATCGCCCTTCAGCTTCTTTCTTTAAAAATACCTCTCCACGATCTCCAAATGCTTGAAATCTTAACTTCGAATTTAACAAATCTACTTCCTGGTTGCTTACTGCTAAAACCAACCTATCCTTTACGTCAAATTTACTATTTGTCCAATTATGCAAAAGCAGATCTATAGAATGCTCATGATCCCTTCTTTGATATATCTGTTGATTTGTATTCATGGACTGAAGAGCTCCGAATATATCTCCATCGGCAAGCAATTTAGCTACTTTTATATTCTGATCGCCCTTTTGTCTCTTGATTCTAGTTATTTCGCTTACATTATATTCTTGATAGATTCTATCGAATATTCCTCCCCTCTCTATAGACGATAACTGCCTCTCATCTCCACTCAAAATTAAGGATAATTTGTTCTTAACAGCAAGACTAAGCAGACGATCATAACTCCCATTACCAACCATGCCAGCTTCATCCACTATAACTATACTACCTTTCCCAACCGAGCTCTTACCATTCTCCAATTTCCATAAAATCTAGATACTGTCTCAACATTTGAAAGTCCCTTTTCGCGAAGCTCATTTACCGCCTTGTTCGTAGGTGCTATGCAAATTACTTTATAATCACAATATACATAATCCGCAAGATCTACTAAAACTCTACTCTTACCTGTACCAGCGGCCCCACGTAAAACCTTGACTCCACTATTTGTAATAGCAAGTTTATATAAAGCAACTTTAGACTCTTCATCATATTTTCTATGTCCAGCAATCGCCCTTACTCTCTCCCCTATGTAACTCCTTGTAAGGGAGTTGCTAAGCTCTACATTTTTACACTCACGAGATATTTTCTCAGCATTTCTTAGAATCCTCTCTACTTGGTTCCAAGAATCTTTTCTCACATATTGCCCTAAAAATTTTTCATCATTCCCATACTCGTTTACATGTATTAACTCAGTCACTTTAGACGAACCAACCACTTTCTCTACTAATCCCTCAGACTCTATCTCATATCGAGACAAAAACCTACGCACATCACTTTTTGTAAAAAACAATTGTCTCTCGCTGATCTTCTCCGAAACCAAACTTGGATCCTTCATCATCTCGCGCACATTGCGAAGCTTTCTCTCCTCATTTATCTTAACCAATTTTGCCGCATTCTCAGACCTAAATCTTTTAGGTCCAATTCTTATTTCAGGATATCTAGAGATAGCGTCCACTTTCAAATCTAGCCCTTCTTGACGAAAATACTCTTCCTGCACTTCTCTAAATTTCTCAGAAATCATCTTATCCTCTTTCACTATGAAATTTTGTCCTCCTCCATTTCTAAATTTAGGTTCTAAATCTCGAGCCTTTGCTCCTAAACCTAAACCATCACTCCTAAATCTTCTGGTTGTGATCAAAATATGTGCATGATAATTCACCTCCCTCTCTCCGTGAGGAGGGTGTATATCTGCCTGCACTCCAAGCCCTTCCTTGACCCATTCCATTTTATTTATGAAGTCTTCTAATATCTTCTCCCTTCCTCTATCTCCAACCTCTTCCTCTTTCGGTAACGCAATCACTACTTCTTTCAACAACTTACTGTTTTTTTTCTTTTCACATCTCTCCACTTCATTCATCAATTCTGAAACATCCAAAAATTTCCTATCAACATGCTCAGGTAAAAATACTTTATGATACAAATTTTTAGATCTATCTTTAAAATGAAAAATTCTCCCACTGCACAATTCCTGTATTTTGTCTCTTGAATTATACGCTCCTTTTATACAAGCTCTTCCTCCTTTTGCTCTATTTACAAATTCTATCCTTGCAAATTGTATCGCCATCCTTTTACAAACAAATATCTTTTTTCTCTTTTGAGTTGTTGGGAAATTTTTGAAAAATTTTTCCCTTTTATCAGCTTTTTATACGCGCAAACATAGTTTGCGTATTGCGTATAAAAAAACAAAATTTATAAACAAACATTAGCATAATTTTCTATTAAGGACAATAGTAGAAAACAGGCCTGGCTGGCTACGGGGTTTCATCTACTAAAAGTTGTAAATTGCCGTCGTGGAAATAGTACATTTAAGTTCATGAGTTTTCTGCACCTCTATTTTTTTCTCCAACCCTTTCTTTGTTGAGTCACGAACCTTTGTGCCAAAATACAGCCATTTTATCCCCGTAGAAGACCAAATATGCTTCTTTATTGTCCCAACAGGCACAGACTCAAACTCCACACCTTCTTTCTCGCAGGTGGTTAATAGTATTGCCACAAACCCCCCGTACATGTGTGCTTCTGCAGTGCCTTTATGTGCACGCACGTCCTTGAAAAAGACTGTAGAAACATTGTTATTGGCAAACATGTTCTCTAGCCACGCCTGACTTAGCTAGGATTTCTCATTTTGTAGCCCATACTTATTAGCTTTCGTTCAAACATAGAAAAAATTCCGTGTTCTTGAAAATATTTTTCATAAAAATTCATACTGCAGTAGAAACTCACATCAGTTCCTTTTTGGAACACCTTAAAATTGTCCAACATGTATTCTGGTATCCTTTCCCATTCTTCTTCGTTCAAACCTTCTAAGATTTGCCTAAAAATACCATTTGTGTGGCACATTTGCTCTTGTCTCCTCCTTTCTCTCTTTTCTTCTTGTTTTTGTTTTTTTATCCAAATGTTTTTTTCTTCTTTTTTTTCAAATTTTAAAATTTTTACTAGATAACACAAAAAAGCTTGCCTGTTTTTGAAAATCAATTTTTCCCAAAACACTTTTTTTTGAATTTTTTCTAAAATTTGCTCAATTTCTTCTTTAGAAAAACCTCTTTCTGAATTTTTTTGTAAAAACAGAGTTTCTTTTGCCGAAATTTTTTGTGACTCCTTGATTTTTTTTGAAATTTTTAAAATTTCTTGAGACTTCTTCCTTTTATCTTTTAAAAAATCTTTCAGATATCTTTTTTTATTTTCCTTTTAATATTATGTGTTAGCGGTATATGACTAGGTGTTAGTTTTTTTTAACACGGTAGTTCACAATCCCTTGTCTCTAATGCAGAGTAGTATTTTATGTCTATAACATTTGCAGGAATCTCTACCTTCCATTGAAACAACAATTGAGTTACTTTGATGAATTTTTTCTCATTTAAAGAATTCATTGCAGCTGAAATTGTTATTCTGTTTAAAGCTATTTTTTTTGATAAAGCCTTATGTTGTACGAAACACTGTAAATTTTCCTTCTTATTTTTTATTTTGTTTTTGTAGGATTCCAGAAACAATGTAAAAATAATAACTTAGCCGAAGAGGTAATTTTAGACTGTAAAATGTTATCTATTTTTTCTTTAGGAATAAAAATAAATAACTCTTTATAGAACGCATCAAAAAAATTTTTTTCTTTATCTGCGTGCTTATAGCAACTCAAGTTATCCGAGAACCAATTTGGTGCTGTAACTTCAATCTTTGCTCTATCAAATTGTCCGTCATCACGTTTTTCTAGGGTCTTCTTAAGAAAACCCTTGTTTTGTAATTTTTTCAATAATTCGGTGATTGTTTCTGTATGAGAACAAATCGTATTTGATAGATGAGATAAAGATACCTCTGCATAACATCTGCCGTACTGAAAAATATTCATGATTTCGAAAAGATAAAGCCTTATATACAAAACCTTCTCTTTCGGTGTCATGATATGTTTTGGCAAATTATGGATTTTTTCCCCAAATTCCCCGGAAATCTTGATTTTGGACTCTTGTTTAGTAGGTTCCCAATCTCTAGGATCAAGGGATCCTTGTATTTTTTGTGATACAGTGTTATTATACATTTTGTAAAATATCGCTAGTTTTGATATGTTTTTACTTTATAACAATCTAGCGTATTTTTTCCTTTCAGTCAATTTCTAAATTTTTGATCTGTATTTCAAATATTTTTCCTGCTTGAGGCACTACTTTTAACATTTTTAGAAATTCAAGCTTCTTTAGTGCGTTGTTGAATGTATCTCTGTGTATTTTAAATTTTTTAAGTAGTTCTTTTTTATTTGAAAAGATTTTAAAATTTTTAGACTCTACTAACAAAAATAGCATGATAATTTTGTCAGGGGGTTTTAGCTTTTTTGTAGCAAATAATTTGAATATTGATTGACTATTTATCTTTATTAAAACATTTTTTGTATTTTTTAAATCTTCAATACTAGGTCTTTGAGGAAAAAAAGTATCTGCTGAGGGCGTGTTAAAGGCACTAAAATTTTTCTTGATTTTTAATAGATCTTTTTTTACTAACTTTTTCTTGGTCTGTAGAACAGAATCAAGAGCAATGTTGAGCATTTCACTAAGAGCGCTTGTTGCTATTTGACAAAAATAATTTTTATTCATTACATCATTTTCTAATGATAGCAGCACTAGATTTACGTAAAGTAACCTTTCTATAAAACTCAATTTTTCGGAATTGAGCATCACTTGTAAATGCTTATTAGGGATAGATAACATCATGAAAGCTATTTCTTAATTTACTTATTAAGATTTTGAAAATGTTCCTGAAGGGTTAATTCATTTAATTGTGATACATATCTTATACTATTACGTATTATTTCACTTAAAGTTAATACAGTTTTATTTAAGATAGCTTGGTTTAATATTTCGTGCATAAATTTATTACTTTTTTCATCTAATATAAAAGTTAATATTTTTCCTTGGGAAGTTTTACTAGGTATTCTTTTTAAATAATAGTTATTTTAAATATTACTGTGATTTTCATTTTTATAAATCTCTCTTATATCTAATTTGGACATTATTTGAAGTCCAGTACGTACTATAAAACTAGGTTTAGTAATTACTTTTTTACTTAAACCCTTCTTTTTTATTAATTCTAGCATTTTTAATTCCTCTTCGAATAAAAAACATGAGATTCTTTTCATTAATTTGTTAACTTATTTATGTTTGTAGTATAAGATTTACATTCACTTTTTAGCGTTTGTAGTACAAAACTTATATTAAGATTATGCTGATTCAAGGCAAAAATCAAATGAACAGATTTTTATATACAATATACACAATTTATGTACTAATTATTTTATTAAATAAATTAAATTTAAGTATTGTAAATTAAGGATTAGAGTAGTATGCTATTTATTTATATAACATACATAAGTTATGTATGTTATGTTTTGTGTAATGCTAGAGAGTTTTTACGTTAAACAAAAATCAGTTTTTATTTACACAAAGTTAATCTTAAATTTTTAATAAAAAGTTATTAAAAATTTATTTGCCATTCAATTAACAATATATTATAGTGTTGCAAAAATAACGAAAGTATATTATATGCAAGAAGAAAAAATGCAGAAGATCTACAAAAGAGATTTGACAATTCTAAAATAGACCCAAGCCAAATAAAGGTACAACTTGACCAAAATGTAAACAATACCAACCCAAATGTACTACAAAAGGGTAAAAAATTATGGAACAATGTAAAAAAGAATTTTAAAGAATGATTAAAAAAATAATTTTCATACTTACAATAGTTACACTAAATATGAACTATTAATATTTCCGCATTTTCTCAAAATGATTTAGAACAGATTATAAAAAATCCCTTTTTACAAGCATTATTTACGAATGATAAAGAAAAAATAAAAAAATTAATAGAATATGGTATAGATGCCAATATAATGCTATTTCACTTAGTAAAACTATCTGATCACATTCATTTTGGAAACACAGAAACATTAGAAATGCTTATAAGAGAATTTAAAGCAGATGCTAATTTCAAATACGATAAATATCCAAATGAATTTATGATCGTTAATACCTATAGTCTTGATGTATTTCATTTTTTGATAAATCACGGAGCGCAGATAAATGAATGTAATTCTCTAGGACAAACCCCTTTAATCGTTCAATCTATGAATGCACCTAATCCAGAAAAAATTCTCGCAATGATTAGAGTTGGGGCTAATGTTACCGCAAAAGATAATAAAAATAAATCTGCTTTAGACTATACTTTAGAAGTGCAAAAACACTCAGACCCTTCAACAAAAGAAGGACAATATTTACCTATCTAAACTTATTCTTATCATTCCTTATTTGACTTATGCATGTGCTTCACTTATTCGAATCTTAACATTTTTAATTTGCTGTTAGCACTATTTCTACACTAGCTACACTGTGGTTTTTGATTCACATCTAACCTATTTAATTTAAACATGAACACACAACACTAGAAGTTGACTTCACGTAACAATCTATATGAATTTAAAGGTGTAATAACATTCGCCCTACAATATTACCATTGTTAACAAAACCTACCTACATATATCAGTAATAAAAAACTTAGCTCGAGTGTTAAATGTAAGTAGTCTGCCCTCTTCAAAATTTGAAATAAGATCTTGTTTTTAATTTGTTGTGTTTTTTGATTCAATTTTTTTTATTTGAATAGTATCAGAAACTCGTAAAACTAGTTTATATTAACTTCTTATAACCTCTCACTCGACATAACCATTAAAAGATACTAATCTGATAATTTGCCTTATCTTTGGACTTTCTAACCACACTTGAGTATGTTTCAATTTCTTCGTCCTAATTAACAAAACTTCAGCTACTTTTAAGAAGGAAACTGGCTTCAATCAATAGCAGAAATATAACTAAATTAACATATGTACCTTCTCCATTTTCATCATTCTATTATCGTCGTAATATATTAGCAGTATTAACACAGAAATACTACAGTGTTCACATACTGACAAAACTTTATTTCTCTGAGCTCAATTAATCTTAAAAAATGTTAGCAGAAGCAGCACAAGAACTAACTGGCTGGTCTGATGTATTTCGCCAGATAAGCCCTTATCAATGGGCCTTTTTTGGACTTTCTATCAATTTAGGCGTATCTATTGTTGGAGCTGCTTGGTAAGCCTTTCTTATTTGATAATTGCGTTACAAACCTTTAGTATCTTAGGAAATACATAGGGCTTTATTTATACATTTATGGAACGCAAAGAATTTTAGCGTTAATATATCAATGTCTGTTTTAATAGTGATGCACACTCTATAATGACTAAGTAGCTAACATTAATTAATAAAGTTTTAACCTTCGAATTTTAGGGGTATTTTCATTTGTGGTACATCAATTGTCGGCGCTTCTGTTAAATCGCCTAGGATCAGATCCAAAAACCTCATTTCCATCATCTTCTGTGAAGCTGTAGCTATTTATGGACTTATTATGGCTATTTTATTAAACGGGAAAATGGCAGATATTCCTCCCGATTTTATCCCCACTAGGGGCACTATGCCTACACACGAGGGCAATGCTATTGTAGCAGGGTGGGCCATTTTCTCGACAGGAATAACTGTAGGATTTTCCAATCTTGCTTGCGGGTAAAATCACTTGACTAGTTTTACTATTTACTCCTCTACATCTTTGAATTTTTATCTGAAAATAATAACCCACTCCATCATTTAGATTATCAGTCGGCGTTTCTGGTAGCAGTACGGCACTTGCGGATGCCCAACGAGCTGATTTATTTATCAAAATGCTCATTATTGAAATTTTTGCTTCTGCTTTGGGTAAGTTCAATTAAATGGACATTATTTATTCCCTTTAATATATGTCTCCTTGTTTTTCCAGTTCAATTCTTATTTTTCTAATTCTACAAATAATGTTTACTTCACTACTTTAGGTATTTTTGGTTTAATTATCGGAATCTTACAATCTAATATTGGAAACTTCACTTCCGCAGCCATATAGTTTTCCATACAAAAATATCAATTGAGATTTTGAGATATTTTCACGAAAAGAGAAGTATTTCTATAACTTATAGGTTTTGACTATACATAAATTTTGAAATTTATCTGAAATTTTTACATTATAACTATTTGAGCTACATAATCATTGAAAGTGATTGCCTCTAAGATATTTTCAAGCTCCATATAATATATTAATAAATTTAAGCATCGGGTAAACTAGATTGATCTTATCAGCTTTTTTTTCAATTTTTTATTGACTAAAACTTTGGATATAACTTAAAATATACCACACGTTCTATATGGCATTATAAGTTCTAATAAAACTATATAGATAGAACTTAATTGTGCCTCGAGTAATCTCATGTTTACAATTTTATTATCTTTGCTATATAATTACAAGGATGTGACATTCCTAAATGATAAAATCAGTAATTTTATATATTTAAGACTACATATTGTTTTTATACACGAAAAACAAGAATACCAAGGTTCCCATGATAAAAACACAAAATTGTCGAGTCAACCTGAAAATACATATTAGCGTTTTCTACAATTTGTATTTTTAGAATTTAACATAAACTAAAAAACTTTATTCTCTGGAAATTATGATATAGAGCAGATTTATCAATTTACTTAAATTTTGTAAACGATCTAGAAAGAAATCTTAAAATCATTTTTTCAATGCTATTTAAACTGGTCAGGTGAACAATATATAGATATGACTAGATAAATTACGAATGATTTTGGGATTAAATTTTTGTGTTTAACATTATCATATTGTTTTAATGCTTGAAAATATTTGATTTGCATACCTCAGCTGTGATGTCAAAATCAAACCCTTCACCAATAATACATTGCCAGAAGGTTCCATAAATTTTATCCATACTGTCCTTAATTTGTCTTGAAGCTTGCTGAAATTAATATGTAGATAGTCTAGTTTTGTATAAATTTGCTTTTTCGGCTGATTCAATAAGCTATGAAAAAGATCAAAGTTATTATAAATGAGGATTTTCTAATAATCAGCCACTAATCTCAGGGATGAGTAGGAAATAGTCCCTATATATAGATATCAGTAAAGTAATGTTTACTTCAAGATCAATATTTCCCATTGTGTAGCTTTTGTCAATAACTGCAGTTATGAGCTCTTGAATATCTGCTTGAATTTCTTGTGGAAGTGTGCAAATCTAAATTGTAGAACAGATTAAGTATGTCATCATAAAAACCTCATATTATAAAGAATAAGTCAAACTATCCATAAAGCTTATATTTTAAAAAGTTAAAATTATAAAAATTGTTAACTTTATAAAATCTCAACCATCTGAATTTAAGTTTACGATTGAATTTATACTTTCAATCGACAAGGGATTTAGCTTTAAGTTTTACTAAAAGCATTATAGACATAACTACTTGTTCTAACCTTAATAATCAGTTTGTTAGTTAGTTTCTTGATATCATAGTTTGATCGTAGCATGGTGCTTAAATTTGAAATTCTGACTTTTATTTATAAATTTAATTAGTTATCTCGGTTATAACGGAGTAAATTTACTATTAAATCATATCGCAAATTTTGCTTTATGGAAAGATTTCTTCAATACTATAATACAAAATAATAGTAAAGTCATATGTAAAGTCTATTGAATTATCTAAAAGCAATATAGTATAATTCGTTTCTAAACTTAATATTTTGAACTTTAATATCCAAACTAAACATATAGGGATATATGTATCAATTTAGTTTGGTAATCAATTTCTAAATGTTTTTCAAAGATCTGAGAAGATCTAAAACTTCATAATCTTAACATACAAGATAGATCCACTGAAGGAACTGATTGTAGATTTATTTTTCTCCTATAAATCTTGATGGGAAATTAATAAATTAAGAATCAAGGGTAACACCAATGTTATTAGGAATAAGTCTAAATGAATCTAACTACGATGAGATCTGTTGAAAAAGTTGTGTAGATAAAATTTGTTTTAATTGGATGGAATAAGTTAATTGAAATTGTTAATCTGTCGTTGAAAATAAGGTTGGAGTAATAGTACAAAGAAATTTAGTTAATCAAAATTCAGTTTTCTAAAATTTTTAAATGCCAAACATGATAGTGGATGAGCTACAAATAATTTCGTAAGGCTTCAGAAAGTATGGATTCAGATACTTATAGTAAGTCACTAAATTAATCATTAATCTGAAATTAGAGTCCCTTCAAATGAGCTTCAGTAAATTCGTATAAAAATTAATCTATTTGTTTTCTCCTTTTTTCTGTCTTTCCAAAATTTGATAATTATGTAGGCGAGCGATATTAACCTCTGCTGTAGTTATCTGAGTTTGAAGCCATTCTGAATCTTCCATCTGTTTTTGAAATAGGGAATAATAGTGTAATAATTTATCTAGGTGATAGTATTCTTAGGTTACATTTTTTTCAACTGATTCTTCAGCTAGCTTTAAATTTTTTTCAAGTATTGCCTTTGCCTCATCGATTGTATATTCAACTAGGGTATTTGCCTACAAAAATACAGGGAACAAATTCTAATATTAAAGGGCCAGTGTATGCAAATATTTGTTTATACTTACTCCCAGCCACAGGTAAGCGACATCTGTTGGGGGAACCCTAGCCTTTGAAAAGACTATATCGGCCAAGTTGAATTGGGCTTCAAATGTTTGGTCCTAATAAAGAGGATTTTCAATGTGACTCGAATATAATTCTATACAACGTAGATGCAAGATAAAATTGTATTTACCTTTCTATCTACTAGCAACTTTACAGCTTGTAAAGCATCTTTGATGTCGGGTATACGGTTATTTTGGCTTTGTGTTTGTACCTGGAGGCTTTGTTTCATGTACCGGTACTTGGTTAAAAGGTCCTTCATACTTTCACTTAATTTTATTATATCACGGTCTTTTACAAAGCTTTCAACATTCTCAATGAATTTGCAGGCTGGAATACTCCTTGGTGTATCAGTATCTTTAACAACGAGTTCGTCCATTGTGTAATATTAGGGAGTAATTATTTAGAGACAGGATGATTAATTGTTATAAATTTATAAATGATGTTTACTTATTTTCTTTGTTTAGCTTAGTAGGAATATGCTCAGGAATGTGGTACTGGTCATCCTATAGTCATTCAAATAAATAAAATCTGTGTTAGCTTCATGAATCAATTAATTTTAGAGATTAATGTGAATAGATTGATTAAGACATATTCATCAGTCGTTAGGAAAAGTTTTACTAAGTTTAGGTACTTATCATGTGTATCTAAATTATTTCTGGATCTTGATTCATTTAATAGTATAATCTTCTAGGAGTTTTCAAAAGGTGTGTGTAATGCTAAGTTTTATGGTCTTATTTTTATAGTTTTAAATACATATAGAGCTTTATCACATACTAAGTGTTATGTACAATAGTGAAGGGTGTTGCTGGTAGACTTGTTTCATTTTTGCTTTCAAGAAGAGAGTATTGAGTGTAGATTAAAAAGTACACTACTCTATATTTGTTGTAAAGTTCACTTGATATATTCACTTGATTGTTTAAGGCTAAATGACATTAACGTCTTCTAAAATGCTTAAGAATAACCTAATTTGATAGAGCTGTTTATTTAAGTTAACTCTTCTAACTGGCGATGTAGATCGTAGACAGCTTGAGCATTAAAGTTTCTTCAATTTGAGAGATTTATATGCTATGCCAAAATCAATTATTATTTATTATGCGTTTATCCACATCTTTATCATTGATTACTCTCGTTTTATGCTTGCCATTGTAATTCAGGATTTACTATCCCATTATTAAGTCTAAATTCCACTTATTTTAACACCCACAATCTTATTATAACCTTTTCAAGTAAATATACATTGGTAAATTACCCAATTTAGAATACAAATAAACACAATTAAACAACATTCTATTTTAAATATTTCTTTTTATTTCCAAAATAACATTTTGATACTAACCTTAATGGTTTAGTGATAATGAACATCGTAATGCTATAAACATACCTAAGCCAATTAATATAAAACCTAAAATTCCCTTCAAACTGTTGTTGAAAAAGCTTGGAACAAAGCATAAAATGGTCACAATCTCACCTGGAATTATGCATGATAGTTCAATGGGTAAAATGTTATAACTCTAGTTAACAAGCTCAATTGTTAATGAGATATGTACTTCAAGTTAAAGCACTCATCTGAAGCTTTATATAGATTTAATACGACTTTCAACTCTTTGAAGTAGGATTATCATTTTCTAACTGTAACAAAGATTTCCTACTTAGCTAGAAATTCGCAAAGCTTTTCCAAGCCTTAATAGACAATAACTATTTTATAAAAAGAATCTGTTGATCCGAGTGCTAAATTAGCAAGGCCTCATGATGTATGGAAATTTTGATTCTTATGATGAAGTAGTAGGGATCTTCGATGAAAACGATTTCCCAAACGGGTTTGCAACTCGTAAAGAAATGGTTAGAATAATATACATTTCTCTAAATAACATTAGTTCCCTTATTTCGCACATTATTTTCTGAGTATGGTAGAAAATTGACAACCTCAACTCATATGATATATTCAATTGGATAAATGAAAAAATACTGATATCACTACCTTTGAAAAAAATGTTTTTAATTTCATCTGGTTTCCAATTACAGCGCCTACCGGTTGATTTTACACATGCTCAGACTTTAGAAATCATAATTGATACATATAAAGAACTATATGATTATTTCTTAGCGAGAGAAAAACCTCATCCATCGGAGCAGCTGTATCTTCCTCTTTGATCCAAAAAATGAAGAACTATATATCCATTTGAGGACCGGCCGAAAGGAGCGATGCCCTTTGCACTATGATATTTCATTTGGTGGGGTCATTCAGGTATGCTTTTACAAGAACTCACGAATAATATAATTAACTAAAACCTTTAACTACTGAAAATATATCAACTATATGATATAGGTTTGCTGCGCATTCATCTGCTTAGTGCAATAATGAAAATGTACCATCAGATAAATCCTCAATAAGCAAAAACTAATTTTTATGAATTATACATTATCAGTACAATGAAGACCCCGATCTAAATGCACAACGAGAATTAATGGAGGAATGCGGATTAAACTCTCCAATTGAGAGTTTTATCAAACTTAATCCTTTTTTTTATGAAGATAATTACACCAAAACTTTCAGTTACAATTATGTACAACTTATAACTATTTAACTGATAAGAATAATTTTATCCAATAAGATTACTATTATTTTTTTGTAGATTGTTTTGTTTGACAAATCTCCTTCTGAATTGACACCTCAGCAAAGTGAAGTTGAATTTATCACCAAAGTAAGTTCACAAAGCTACAATATATAAATTAAAATGACTTTTATAAATATTAAATACCAGTATATAATTGATTCGTTTATTACTAATTTGTTCTCCCTTGCTTTAAATAATGACATAAAAAATCAATTCTTTTTATTTCTCTTTATTTCATGGTTTGATACCAAACACAATTAGAAACATAATCAAATCACAATAGAATTAAGTAAAGATAGCAAACTTATTATAGTTAGTGCAAATAAACTGAAAATAGTAGGCTGGTTATGATATGAAAACTTAAATAAAGAATTTTCTAGAAATATTTATACATATAGCTTTAAAAATGATTGAAATAGTATGGTTTTAACCATTTTCATTCCCTACAGATTGATATCGTTACTCTCGAGAATTTGCTAAAAGGCGAAAGTTTTGATAAAGAATCTATTAAGCTCGACACTTCTTGGCCTTTTGTACCAGAAAGTAAGTTTTATTGATTCTTTTAATAAGATTCTGTCTTTAAAACTTTGAACACGAGGCTTAATAACTTTATTAACGAGCTGAAGCATAAAGATTTCACTCCTAATATTTCAATTAAGCAAAATTGTTAATTACTTATTTTGCTCTATATACTCATAAGTTGTGCCTAATTATTTCATCAGGTATATCATTGTTTTCAAGAGTAAAATCAACTTTGACTGAGCTGGCATCTAAGCACAGTGAAAATTAGCAATTTAGTAAATTAAGATTAAAACTAGTTCTTAGCTTAAATAAATTATCTAATCTAAGGATTTTTATTTTAACATAACTAATTTTAAACACAGGTACTCAAAACTCAATATATCGATCCGTACAATCGCTTATTTCGATAGGATGGATGTCTTTAGATGGAATCAATAGTTATTTTATGGATTACTTAACCACAATATCATTTTAAAGCTTCTTCAGGATATAATATATTGAGAATGTAGTATTATCAACTAATCTTAAATTTTTCAAAGCATATCTTTATATGGATATAAACTCTAATTCGTTTGTACGTATAGAACTAAATAAACCTTTTTATTAATTAATCAAAATTTTTACATAACTTAGCATAAAACATATTGTACATGAAATGATTTTATTCCCTTATAGCGTTCTTGAGTTTATATAGCATTATTTTAAAAGTTAAAGAATTTAAAATTTGCCTGTTTTTGGAGTCTACATGTTAATGAAAACAAGTCAAACACATTTAAAGAAGTTCTAACCATTATTAAAACTATGAAATTTCTCACTCTTAAGATTTAAGATACCATTTAGTATTAATTACATGGGAAAATAGTCTTCAATTTAGATAAAGGATAAAATTTAAATTTGTTTTAAGTATTTGTGAAATATATTTATATTGTTTGCAAAATTGCTATTGAAATATTGAAAGCAGCTCATGATTGTCAACAGTAATTTTAAATTAATCACTTTATTGAGGTTTAATTTTCACGATAATCATAAAATTTCAAATAACCAAAGCGATAGACTAAATTAATTTAATATTGATAACATATTATTTTGTTAAATCAATGTCTTTATTGAATTAACAAAATTGAAATAGCTATTATTTTTGATACAGCTCACCTACATATACATCATAATTTTTATCATCCAACAAATTTAAAGAGTGTGTAAATGATGAACAAGCAGAGTTTATGCTAGGAATTATAAAGATTGCTTTAATTGTGGACTAAACCTGAGAATTATAAAAATTGAATATTTTAGAAATCAGTTATAACTTGTAATCTCAGAATAGGTTGTGTATGCTTATACATTGCCAGGTGTAAATTAGTAATAGCTTGTAATCTCAAAATACGCTGTGTAAACAGGTGTCCAAAAAAGTTAAGCTTTCAAAGTGGTATATAATGTGCTTGTGAATCAATCGTCTTAATGTTTAGATACTTTAACTTCTCACCTTGTGTAATCCTATAACTAAACACTAAATGCTTTAATGGGAGTGAGTACGCAACTTTTGGTTAATTATGAAGATTAAATACTTTTTTCTCCTAAATACATTTCATATGTGATTGCTGAGCATCTTAAGACACTATACATTAATTAACCCTATAAAACGTCAAAACAATTCACCCGATCAAGCATTCATGACTCTTATTGAGCTACATTTTAATTCAAATATATTACTCACACTTTTTAACTTGCGTTCACATATAACTCATTTTACTAAGTTAAGACTACCAACCGCCCTCAACATCCCTATTCTGACTCACCGTATGTTTACCATATTGATCTTTACTGAACTCCATGGAGGAGTTTGAAAGATTAAACTTAGTCTCTCGTGTATTGACTGAAATCCATAATCAGTGGGGTATATCTGACCAGGTGAAATAAAATTAAAGAGCCCCACCTTGCATACATCTAACTCTCCCTATCAAAAACTTGAAATTACAATACAAGGATTACTAAGATATTCACTCAATACAACACTGGATAAAACAGCTTTTATAATTACTATTCAACTATGTTTTATATTGTATTTATAAACTAGGATTCATATCTCATGACACACATCATAACATAATGATTCATGAAAAATTCAACTTATCTATTTTTTACCCTACTAATTGCAATTTGCTATGATACATCATTTAGGAACTGGCCGAATTCATCATTCATCTTGGCGAGGAAGCTGACTGTCTTGATACATTTCAAACAAATGTATCTAACAATGGAGCTGAGATATCTACACCTTTTGCAGAAACTCTCTACTCACTTATAAAAAAGTTAAGCCCCAAAAAAATCAAGAAATCCATTAAGATTACTGACCCAACCGATAACTCGGTGGAAAAGACTGAAATTGAGCCTCATAAAGAACGAACAGAAAAAGAAATTTTGTTCCCTTCTTTGGCTATAGCTAACAATCCTGATCGTAATGAATTAAAGCTAGAAAGGCCATCTGAACACGTAAGCTATCCTTTGAATCTAACACATAGCTTAAACTAGCACATCCCCTCCACTAAAACAAACTCGAAAGCAATGTAAAGCTTATCTTTAATGCAATAATCAATGATTTTCAAATTCTATATTTAAACAATTCAGAGCGAATTATCCGAACACGCTAAGGCCCTTATAGAAGCCGAAAAAACTGATAGAGAAAAAAGAGAAGATGAAAGAAAACAGCAAAAAATCAAATCTCAAAATGATAATATAGCACCTAAAACGTAAGCTAGTAAGCTGGAATAATGCAGCATAAATATTAATGAATAAACTTTTCTTAAAATAGCTCAACTACTTGTTTGAATACTGCACTATCCATTCTATTTAGACCTTAGCAACAACAATCACGTTCAAGCAGAGATTCAATGACATATAAAACCTATACCCATTTTATCTCTATTTAAAATTCTACTTAGAAATAAGCTCACTTTATAACTTATTCCCCATTAACTCTACTAAAGCATATCTTAGCAAAACAGATCCTCACTATGGGTATCCCTACAATTATGTAACAACATTTTAATAGATAATTTACATAATTATTAGTATATCGTGATCTTTTCAATAAAAAGATCACATACAAAATCTTCCCCATTATATTGATTTGATTGTCATAAAGTATTACATGAATATATATTGTATTTGTTCCTGATCTTTAACTTACATTAGACCTGTTAAGCTACCTACACTCCCACTTGAACTTTATGGGGTATATGAAGGGACTGTAAAGCAGTTAAAAGAATATGGTGCGTTTGTTTCAATTGAAACACTTGATGGGAGGAAAGAAGGTTTACTCCACTCTTCTGATATTAGTCGATCAGACTCTGGAGCCAGAATTTTAAATGTGTCGTAAGTGTACATAAAATTACATCACATTTATTGTACCAATATCAAAAAAAGTTTAAACCAATTTTCTCGTTATCTTACCCACGTTATAGCAAAATTTAGACTTCAAGATAATAACTCAATGTAGCTACATAATAGAGCTTTCAAGAACTCATATCCATATTAGTATACACTAACTCAAATTTAAAACTATTCCACCTCTATAAATAATTCAAAACTAACCAGTTTAAAATAGCTAATACCTATTGTATGGTTTTTTAAAAAGGTTGGTGCTAAAAAGAAATGAAAAGGTAAAGGTCAAAGTTATCGCAATGACAGGTACAAAGATTTCTCTTTCAATGAGAGAGGTTGATCAGACCACTGGAGAAGATTTAAAGCCACGCAACGCAAAACCTGACTCTTCAAAAGAAACTTCTGGTAACATGAGGCATTTTTTGTGTGATTATATAATTACATATATGTGTATTTTGTATTTAGCACGTGTAAATAAATACATATAGTCCTATTCGGACATGGACATTTGTTTCTTGTATATATGTATATATAATCTTATTATTCTTTTTTGATTTGTTTGAATTAACCATAACACATTTATAGACATAATATATACTTTTATACTATAGCAATTTTACAATCCACAATATTTTACCTAATTCATAAATATGATTTGCTCAGCAACACTCTATTCCAACCCATCGAGACCTGAAAATAGAACAAGAACTGGATTTGGAAGCATCACTGGTGTAAAAATCGATGACGATAAAAGAGAGATCCCCAAATCAAGAAAACGACAGTAAGTGTTTTTAAATCAGAGCTTTTATTCTTTATTAAACTCCAAGCTTAATGTATTTCGACGTATTATTCAGCACCATCCAATGTGTTTATTATATTTTCATATTTGACTAAGCTCAACAAAGTGCTACTGAGTTTATAATATATATAACTGTAAAACCTCTTATATATTACATCTATGATATTTCTGTCTATGTGTTTTAATATCCAACAATTAATACCATCCCAAGAGACACATTATAAGCTTATTTTCGTGAAATCTGAATCTCAACTTTAACCTTTTTTTTATAACTCTTTATCACAGCGCAATTAGTGATATAGAACTTTGGGAAAATCGACAGCTCAAAGGGAGTGGTGCTGTCCCAAGAAACGATTGGATGGAGATAGATGATGAATGTGGTTTATTACCTGAAGATGAGGTTCATGAAGAAGTTGAAGTGGAGATTCAGGATATCGAACCTTCATTTTTACAAGGACAAACTACACGTACAGGTTAAATACTATTCAATAGAGTCAAAATATATATACATGTATTAGCCTATGCTTGAAAAATATAGCGAAACCGAAATAATCTGATATTTTGGACAAATCTATTTCTCACGTACCAATTTAATTATACGAGAATATATATATATATATAATATCAATTACAAGGAATTATCGTCTTCTTAGATAAGTAGTTTATTCTAACTTCTAAAAGAATTTCATTTTCAGTAACTAATTGATTTTTATATTACATCTTCTTAGGTACCCTGAATAAACTTTTTAATGTTTCAATAAATTAAAAATAAATCTTATTTCTATCACATTTTATTTGTATCTACAGGTGCACAGCTATCTCCAATCAAAGTTGTAGCAAACCCTGATGGTAGCCTTGCACTTGCAGCCGCAACTTCGAGTGCCTTAGCTAAAGAGCGAAGGGAAGTTAGGTAAATTTAATCCTTCTAAGAATCTACATTAAGCATGTACCTATTTGATAAAATGTTCACGCTTTTGCAAATATTTGAAGAAAATATTTCATTTGTTATAAAATTTGTATATTTCTTTGAAGTACTTAAACTTGAGATATCTACAAAATAAATTTCTAAATACACCTACTATCAATGATTTCTAATTTTTTAAAATAGACAATTTAGAATTAGTTTATTATTCAGCACCAACATTTTCCTGTTTATATATATATTTCTCAAATACCATTTTGCACTACACGTCACTCTAATTAGATGTATTAAGATAAGTAGTATATAAACTTCAAAATTTTATATTATAGGCATGTCCAAGAAACTGCACTATTTGATTCTATACCAAAAGACATTTCTGGACCTTGGGAAGATCCTAATCCAGAGCCTGGGATGCGTACTATCGCTAACACTATTAGAGGAATTGGACTGTCTGCTTATGAAATGCCAGAATGGAAGAAATTATTTATTGGTAAATCGGTTGGCTATGGCCAAAAATCAAGCAAATCTATGGCAGAACAACGTCAAAGTTTACCAATTTTCAAATTCCAAAGTGAACTTATCAAAGCCCTACATGATAACCAAGTACTAGTTGTTATCGGAGAAACAGGAAGTGGTATGTTAATGAGCTAATATAAATTATGATTCTAAATTTTATTTGTATTTCGAACAAATATTAAAATCTTGGTTCGTATTTTATTAAATGCGAGTTTGTATGTTTCAAGTATGAACATGTCTAACAATGGTTATATATTTATATGAACTTAATATACATATATATATATATATATATATCATTCATAATATATTAATTATAATTACAAGGTATTGTATTATTCTATTATTATTTTATAGGTAAAACAACACAAATCCCACAATATATGGCAGAGAATGGTTATTGTACACGAGGAATTATTGGCTGTACTCAACCAAGACGTGTAGCGGCAATGAGTGTGGCCAAACGTGTGGCTGAAGAATTTGGATGCAGATTAGGTCAAGAAGTTGGGTAAGACATTTTTTATATAAAAGTATTTAACATGCACACTTCTCCCTCCGATGATTTAAACTCATCACTCTATATACCTGAATTTAATTATTTGGTAATGTTTTATCTTCTTTAGATATTCTATCCGTTTTGAAGACTGTACGGGTCCTGATACAATGATCAAGTATATGACTGACGGTATGCTCCTAAGAGAGGCACTAATTGATCCATTACTTTCACGCTATTCCGTTATTATGGTAATATTTCTATAGAGTATTTACCTTAGCTATATTATTGATATACCTATCAGAGCATTTTATATTATGATTTTATTTCATAAACACTATCCCTATACTCGAATACATAAATTGTACTCTAACGTTTGTTACTCCTCACTATCTGAATTATAGTTGGATGAGGCCCATGAACGAACAATTTCAACAGATGTAATATTTGGGCTCATTAAGGTAAACCAAACTGTATAAACTACATAAAAGATCTATTAAATCCTCTTCTCATTTTAAAGCACTTACTGTAAGCTTAATGAAGTTATCAAATGTAACCAAGCGAATGTTACCAGAATATAAGACCACAAATATATACTTTCATTGAACAACTTTTTAATAATGCACTCAATGCCTTTCACATAACTACACGCACTTCAAATGCTCTTAAAACTCAGTCTTAATGTATTGTGAATCTAATTTTACATATTCCATGAGATTACCTCTCCAAAATCATTGAGTATTTTCGAGCATTTCCACTTTAACTCGACTATAATACGGCAGTGGAGATATATTTATTATTTAAGACACTTTATGTGTGTGTAAGAGTGGTTTTTTGGTGACTGCAAAACCTGAGAGAATGTTATTTTTGCAGACAGATACGAACCATAAATAAATTTAATAAGCTTTCACTAACCTATCTATTCACTTAGACATGCTTTCAAACACTTTATAAAACTATTCTTATCAGGCCTGTGTGAAGGCAAGGCCTGATTTCAAGCTGATTGTCACCTCAGCTACACTAGATGCAGAAAAATTTTCTACATATTTCTTCAACTCTCATATTTTTACAATTCCTGGGAGAACATTTCCTGTTGAAATATTATATACAAAGGATGCTGAAAGTGATTATGTAGATGCAGCCCTTGTAACTGTATTACAAATACACTTACTTGAGCCACCTGGTGATATATTACTATTCTTAACGGGTCAAGAAGAAATTGATACGGCGTGTCAAACATTACATGACCGTATGCAACAAATAGCAAGTATGAGCCCGCCCAGCCTTATAATTTTGCCTGTTTACTCTGCCTTACCAAGTGAAATGCAAAGTATAATATTCGACCCCACTCCACCAGGCTGCAGAAAGTGCGTTATCGCTACTAATATAGCAGAAGCAAGTCTTACAATTGATGGTACGCCAATTAAATATGAAGTTAATTATAGTCTTACTGTTTAGCATTGAAAATGGACTTAAGATTTACTACCTGTCTTTTAGAGTCATAAAATTGATAGACAAACAAACTTGTTTAAATTATCATTATATTTTCTAAATTTCATACTAGGTATTTATTTTGTTATTGATCCTGGGTTTGCTAAAATTAAAATGTATAACCCAAAGACAAGTATGGATGCCCTTGTTGTAGCACCTATATCACAAGCTAACGCTCGACAACGAGCTGGTCGTGCAGGCCGTACAGGTATCGACTAATCGTTTCATTACATAACTATAATTCTGATATATATAAAAACCTTTAAATTCAATCGGTTTTATTTGAGTACAATCATTTCCTATATTATGTTTGCTTTCGTCCTATATATATATAATCAGTATATGAATAAAAATTTTTGATCTTAAATTTTGTAAATGATACTTTGCTTCCATTATACACCCATACAATTTCACACCAACTCCTGTTGAAATTAGGACCTGGGAAGTGCTTCCGATTATATACTGAGCAAGCTTACCGTTCAGAAATGTTACCTACCGCTGTACCAGAAATACAAAGGACTAATTTAAGCAATGTTGTCCTTCTCCTCAAAGCTATGGGTGTCAATGATTTACTAAATTTTGACTTTATGGATCAGCCACCTGTCCAGGTATAATTAATAGGGAATGACTTTTCAGCTCTAATTTATATAATAGGTCTTGAATAGAAGTATTGGCTATGACATTTAGACATAGAATTTTTTATTGTGTCAATATTTTCTATTTCACTACACATAAGATTATGCTTACCCAGTATTTCAAATGAACTCTTTTACACCACCCATGTGTCCGTGTATCAATACAAAATATGCTTTATAAAATTCTATATATTATTGCAACATAATAATACATCACTATAAAAATAAAATTCGAATGAGATATATTCAAAACTTCTATTTTGTTATTTAGACATTAATTAACTCTTTGGAATCGTTATATGAATTGGGAGCTTTGGATGATGAAGGAATGCTAACAAGATTAGGTAGAAAAATGGCAGAATTCCCGATGGAGCCCAATTTGTCAAAAGTATGTTATATTTGTTATTTATAAACTCAAGGATAATCATAAATACCCCTTTACTTCACTATTTGACTAGATGCTCCTATCCTCAATTGATTTGGGCTGTTCTGATGAGATCATAACCATAGTAGCAATGCTTTCTGTCCAGAGTATATACTACAGACCAAGGGTAAGAAAACATATACACACATTTTAAATTTTGTATTACATTTTTTTCTAATTCCTTAACCATTTAAACTACCCTAAAAAGCTTAAATAATATAGAACTAACATTGATTCATTTTTTCCTGAAAATAGGATAAACAAGCTTCTGCAGATCAAAAGAAAGCAAAATTTCATCAACCAGAAGGAGATCATATAACCTATCTCCACGTTTATAAAAGCTGGCAAAATAACCGCTTTTCAAATCAGTGGTGCTATGAAAACTTTGTTCAGGTACACAAGTATTACCAACTCAAACTAATTCTAGCATCAACATAACAACATTGTATAATTACTTTTATAATTTGCTCAGTGTCTTTTTAAATCCACCTTTATTTATTTATTAATAATTCTTGAAATATTTCATCATTTCATTTCAGATTAGGGCTCTACGCCGAGCTCAAGATGTCAGGAAACAACTAATAGCCATTATGGATCGGTATAAGCTTGAAATTGTTTCCTCTGGTGCTGATTATAACAAAATAAGAAAAGCAGTCTGTGCTGGTTTCTTTAAGCATGCTTGTAAGAAGGATCCACAAGAAGGTTATCGCTCAATAATCGATCATCAACAAGTCTATATGCACCCATCCAGTGCTCTTTACAATAGGTATATAACTTGTCATCTTTACATAAATATATATTTCTAGCCATAATTAGCTCTAACAGTTTTTGAAATATACAAAAAAGGGATTCGAATATACACAACCATCACTAGTTACTTTTCATATTAATTGAAATCGTTCCATAATGACTATTTAAAATTAGGAACCCTGAGTGGATTGTATACCACGAACTTGTTCTAACCACAAAAGAATATCTACGGGACTGTACAACCATAGAACCACAATGGTTATTTCATGTAGCTCCTAATCTATTTAAGAAGGTGCAAAAGTTTAATTTTTATATTACAAATAAATTCTTATTGAATAACTTTTTTATTAACAATAGGCTGATGACTCAAAACTATCCAAGCGCAAGCAAAGAGAGCGGCTTGAACCTCTTTATAATAGATATGAGGAGCCAAATGCCTGGAGGCTATCAAGAAGACGTGGATAAAGCTCGATATCTTGAATATAAATCTAAATATAACCTTCCTATAAAGTATTTGTACATTTTAAATTACACTTAAATTAAAGCTTTACTATCTAAATTTTTTTTAACACTTGGAACTCTCATAACTTTTAAAAGCTTTATTCAATCTTTAAAATTTAACATTTTACTTAGAAATTAGCTTTTAAACACACTATATTTCATTTTCATATTACGGGAATCTAAAAATCAAATATTAAAACAACATCAAATTTCATTTTAATGAGCTAGAAGCTTGAACTGGCTTAATAATAAAATATAAATAAGAGAAGAGTGACTGTAACTTCTCATCTAAATAGCCTGGATAAAAATTATATAATAATAATTAAGATTAACCATATCAAACAATCTAAAACTCTTTTTTTTATTATCTTGACCAGTTTTAAACTAACTTTATTAAGCTGTATTGATTAGTATATTTAGTTTTAAAAATTGATTGGTCAATTGACATTTACTTTTTTATATTAATATTTAAATCATTTATAACGACACATCAGCAGGCTCGAATAAGAAATTTGCCTTATATCACCTATATGGAAACAAATTGAGTAGAACAGTAGTCCCTTAATCCCTAAAGATCAAACAAATTGTGTTTAATTTTCATTACCCATTATTAAATAACAATAAGTATTCTGTTACTAAATAATTTTTATAAAAAGCCTAAGAAATTTTTGGTAACTAACTAGTTAAATCTTACAAATGAAAAATTGCAATCCCAACAAGTTGGATAGTCTATAACAATTAATATACTAAATGATGGATGGAATAAATTCGAAATGTATAAAAATATTATAGCTCTAAGTTCAATAACCGTTCCCTTTTTCTTGCCTACTTTTTTATGGTAGTTATATAATTAGCTTTTGATAATAAAGCAATAGTCAATATTAATCTACCTGAGAGACAAAAAGCTTTTCATTTCAGGCCCAGAACTTCCTCTTTCTCTGGATTGGTTTATCAGTGAACCTTTTATATGATATGGAAACCTCTAAAGAAGTAAGTAGTACTTGTTAATTACCACATTTGTGACAAGTATATTGAAGAATTTCGAAATGCCAAAATGAAACCTTGATTAATTTAAGTAGAGCTCGAGTTATAGCCTGGATACAATTGAATACTCAAGATTAATCATTAAACTTAATTGGGAATTTTATGGATTCAAATTGGAAATTTTAAATTTTACCTCATATGCATCGTAACTTTTTGTCAAATTATTCAATCACGCATTAGATCAAAATTCTCTAGAACTCACATAACTTCACAAATATCTTATAATTTCCATTTCAACAAAGGTTATAAATTCTTCTAATGAATTTATAAACTTGTTTTGACTCTCACAACTATTATCTTAGTTGGAATTGAGCGAAGTTGACTTGAATATATTTTTATATTTGGTATAGATTAATCAGTAGTTTCGATTCTCGAAATTTTATAATTAGAGAATTCTTGAGTTTTGATCTCCTCAAGATTTCCGATTTAGAAAATAGATTATACACAAACTTATTCTTTATTTTCTATACTAATACTTCCTATGCCAGGCCCAACGTTATGAATCCACTCGTAATTTAGTTAATGAAATAGGACACAGTGTGGCTGATTTAAATAAGATTTGCGTTGGACATTTGAATGAAGACTTTTCTCTTACATACAATCTACCCTAGTAAGTATTGATACATCATATAGTTAATTAAAATCAAAGTTTATAAACACTTTTGAGACCTAACAAGTGTATAATGAATTACCCTAACAATTCCACACTTTAACAAATAGAGATTGTCTAACTAAATGGACTTGAAATTTTTTAATACACTTTTTAAATTCACTTTCAGTGGCAAAGTTCTGAGTGATATGACAGGCCTTTGCATAGGGTTGAACAATTTTAAAGAAGCTAACAAATCAATATTCAATAATCTATCGGCAGCTCCAATCAATAGGAAACCACCGAATCCATTCACTGGAGCAGTTGATACAGATATTTGTAAGTGGACTATCACATTAAATTTAATTAATTAGTATCTCTAAAGCCTAGCAACTTAAGACTTATATTGGTATAACTTATAACTTAATTTTATCAGATAGAATATCAATTATTGCCTTAAAAATTGTTTAGCCAGTTAATTTGAATATCCCAGTGTTAGAGTGTATAAATATAATTGAGTCCGAAGAAGTTCAACAGGAATCTCTTAGCCAATTTCAAAGTTCTATGGAAATTTTTCCTTCGGCTGGAATAATGGTACATGACCTATTCCCAATGGCCCAACAGTTCAATACTGCTCTTGAAAAAGTCCAGATGCATTACTCTAATCTGGGTAGTTTAATACTCTGAATAATTATTGTTATATTAATCCACTAAACATCAAATTCTACCTTAATTATTTATCCTCTAGCCAAACCTATAAAATCCACCACGAGAAACTTATTTGGAACAAATGCCTCAAGACGTATACAGCAAAAGCCAAAAGGTTAGTTTCTAATAGTATTTTATTTCAGTAATGTAATTCCTCCTAAAAAAGACGATAACTATGTCAATGATTTTAAATTTTTATATCCGATTTTCCTAATAGATCAAGCAAGAGAACTATTTTTGAAGGGAGTAAACGAAGGTTAGCTTTTGCAGTTCATTAATTTTCTAATAACTTTCATTTGAAAAATTTGATTTTAAATTAGGAATCGGATTAGATAAAAAGGAAACTTTCAAGCCTCTAAATGGTTGATTTTGTAAAAAGAAAAGTTTGTTATATAAAATGTGTTTTCAAGTGTCATTATAGCTCGTTAAACAAGAATCCATTGAAAATAATTTTAGTTAGATGCTTTAAAAAGCATTATAAAAGACAAATTATTATTTTGTATTCTAGGATTTTTTAGCTTTTTTTTTTTGATCTTTGATCCAAGGTAGACGATGAGCAGTTTTAGGGTCATATCCTCTCAACTCTATAACATCACCACTTGCCACATGTTCTTCCAAAATTTTTACTTTATAATTACCAGTATTAGGATTGATTTGTGCTTGTATTATATTATGTCTGTAAATATTTGGTTTTTTGTTATAAAATTTCTAATTAAGATTGTGTGAAAATAGCCCCCATGAATCAAAGCATATATCAAAAAATATATAGTTAAACCAATCTAAAAAATCAACTATTTCAAAGCTATTTAAAATGAGTATAAATATTTCCAGATTACATCTTTTTGGTGGATATATCGTATAAAAGGAAAAATAAGTCTATAGCAGCAAAACATAATGCTTTAGGAAGAATTGTGGTGTGTGAATTTAAACTTGTAGAAACAGATTCATCAAAACATACGATTAGGCATAAAATTTGAATTTAATTTGTATTTCTGAGTATTTTATTTATGCTACTAATTTGAATGTAAAGTTCTTACAGTATGAAGTTTGTTGCATCAACAAGCTGAGATTTTAATTGTTCAAAATCCATTTGGTGGGGGTTATGTCGTATAAGATTTTTTATTTCAGATTTAACTTGACCTGAAGCAATGTAATCTTGACCAAATGTTGTTATGCAAGCCCTTACAACATTTCTATAGTATGGGGCGAGTTGAGGATGAATTTTTTGAAGTGATTTCATTATTTTTTAGCTAATCAGTAATTCTCAATATTGTTAGTTACTAATAAAAAATGTAGAAGTAATCAGATAATGAACTAATAAAGCTTAAATTAATTATTGTGCTGCTATGGTGTTACTCCTTTGAGCACACTAAGTTGAGTTTTAAGTAGTGCCATAAAAGATATTGCAGCGAAGTTTCTTAGTTATCAACAGGGATGTAAGCCAAAAAATCTTGAATGCAATTTGTCTATACAAATGGTACGCTTAAAATTATAAAAGATGGATAAGACTTAAGCTATACATTACCTCTGATCTTAGTAAACAAATGTTTTGAAGTTGACTATATGAATTTACGAGTACTCCTCGTAAAAAACCATAATTACTACCCGCTTAAAGTTGATAGATGTAAAGCAGTAACACGTATCAACGACATATATATATCTAACGACTTCAATGTACCAAATTTTTAACATTCCCTATATACATTTAAACTGATACACTGACTGATAAGTTACTAGTGTTATTGAACTCAAAAATTAAGGTTTATATAGATTTATTTATTTTCAAACTTAAGTTAAGTAGTATGACTACTTTTTATCAGCTAGTTTTATAATAACTATTTGCCCAATTAAATCTGAGGACAAAAAATTAGCTAATATTTTTATAAGTTAATGGCCCCTCCACCGCAAGATCGTGCTTTCGACAAAAACAAATTGAGATTTAATGTTTTCACATCAAAACCCGTGCTCCCACTCGGTATACAAGCAATTGCGCTAGTACCTTTACAGGCAGTTGGAGTTCCATAACCTATCTTGACGACCTATTTTTTTCAAAGAAGGCAGTTTATAAGCTCTACAGTAAATCTTTACAACTAAGTTATTAAAACAATCAAATCTTTTCTCAAAACTTACATTTGTTCCATACAAAAATATAATTTGGATCCCTAGTGGAGCTGTTTTTGCTCCCGGTAGCAATGTAACTTGACTGTTAAATTCTGAGCACGTCTTGAAGAACTGACACCAGGCCTCATAGTACTTTTGTTTATCGCTCTACAATTCAGGTACAATTAACTTTAATATGCTAAAATACTTAATTTTAGTTTGAATAATTAATTCAGTAGAAAAATTTTAATATCAAAGGAAAGCTATCAAACAATCCCAATACAAAATATATCTTATAATCCCACATTTAACTTAATCCAATAATCTAGAAATTAGCTAATCGATTTAATTTTCCCTATATGTCCTTTTCTTTCCAATTTATCATTTGTTTAGAATTATTTTCAATTTATCTATTTTTTTTGTTTTTATTTTTCAAATTAATTAAACATTTACCATTAGATTTCTCATCATTTCTGATTTTCCTCCCTTATTAGTGTACTTGAATTCTGGTACGTTTGATCCAGGTTTCCCATATGCTAAAGCTCCACTAATTTCTGATTTGCTCCACACTAGTAACATAGATCCATTTGACGCTGGATCAAACACTAAATAAGCTCCTTCTATTTAAATTAAAAAGACCCAATTTATTAAGCAAACACTGATAGTCCAAATGATTATTCACAATATTTGAGTAAAATTAAAATGATAAAATTTGTTTCTAGTTGTCAGTTTTGATAAGTTAAGCACTCTTGCTATAATTCACATCTATATAAGTGTGTGGTTTTAGTTAATCTTAAAACACTCTACCCTTGTTATGTTTACAAAACTAGAAAATAATATTTTTATAACTAAAATCACGTATAAAACTTGAGTAAAAAATTGAATTTCATGATTTTAGTAGCTTACAAATGCCATACAATAATATACCTAACAACGCTTATTGGTTTGAGGACTAAAATATATCTCACTCAAACAAAACAACAGTAATTTAGAATCAATTACCTGCAATAGTCATTAAACCCGTTGAATCAGTTACAGGTTTCTCAGTTATCGTAGATTCAGGTGATTTGTTATTTGGTTTCTTGTTTTTAATGCCTAATTTTTTAAAAAGTTTATTAAACATTTTTTTAATGTATGGTTATTTTCAAACCCTCTTTTAACCTAAATAATTATCAAGTTAATAACCTTTGGCCTTTTTCTTATTTTAAAATTTTCAAAATACTACTAATAATTATTCTACTGTAATAAGCTTTGAATATGGGATACCAGCAATTATATTATCTGAAACTCAAGCTTCAAAATTAAAAGTTAAAATTTTTATCTGACCATCAAAGAAACAATCTTTATTTTGTTTCGGTTTATCTTGTGGTGATTGGCTAGAGTAATTTGAAATAAATCAATTACTGTAGCTTAATTGGTCCTTTAATTTAGGAGCTATTTGAATATTTTTAAAATTTAGTAGTGCTTTTAATGTATAGAAATTCTAAACATAAATAATGAAAAAACAGCACTCTTTTTTCAAATGAATTTTTTATGATGGTTTTGTATATATTAAGCAACTTTATATTTGAAAAATGCACACCTTTCAAATGTCAATTAAAGGTAATCTTATAGGACAGCTAATATACTAAAACTATTATATATAGAAAAATGGTTTTGGTAGTATCATGCTATATTATATTTGTTAATTAAAAGTTTTTATTTCCTAGATAAATGAAGTTACAATAATCCAACGAATAGCTTGGTTAAAGTGGGTAAAAGAAATTATTTAAGAGTATGCCATTTAATAAATTTTCTACAATGATTTATAAAAGTTCTAAGGATTTTTATCACCAAGGGTACTTCTCAGCACCTCGTGGGAACTGTATTTCTGGTTGTTGAGCTTCAAGTTGTATCGCTATACCTTCAATTCTTCTTCCTGAAGTATATTTAGTCCAATCACAATAAATTTAGTGCAATAAAGTAAAATTCTCACGAAACTCAACAAGAGGCAAAATCACATAAAAGTCTAATAAAACTTACCATTGAAAGCTTCAATGGCCCTGTTTACATCGCTAGCACTTTTGAAAATACATCCACCGGTGCCCTGTTAAATGATATATAATAAAAAATTCAAATAATCTATTAATCAAATTTCATTTAAATAAAAATTCAAATATACTTCTGATCTGTCAGTTCTGTCGTAGTCAATCCATACTTTGACGACTTCACCAATAGTGCTAAAAATTTCCTAAAACAATTAGGGTTTAAGTGTTTAAAATTTTTTATGATAATAAAATTAGCTCTTCAAGTACTACCATCAAGTCTTCCTTCATTATTGAGTAATCCAAGTTAGAAATTTTCAGTACATTTGGGTTGTAATTGTTCTTGGACTTTGTGATTTTCCTGTTGTTATTACTCTTTATTTGAGAGAAGAAACCCAAAAAGAAAAGATAGAAAAAAATTTAATATATGAATAAACAGGTAAAAGGTTCAATTCCAAGCGCAAATTGGCAATAAATGGATTCTGAGAGGTTGATGACCATAGTGGAATATTGTAATAATTACAAAAAATACAAGGCTAGGGTTAAATTTGGTCTTTTAAATACTGTAGCTATACCTAAAAAAATGAAATAGGCACAGTAAGTAATATTTGATGATAAAGGTGGGCTGTGTATAAGCAATTAGTCTAAATTTTGTTTATGTATTAGTAATGAGGCATGCTCAATCTATTTTTTAACCTGCTTGTTACGGAAATTTGCCATTTGTCTTTGATTAGGATTCTTATTATCCTTATTTTGATTCCAATTTAATGTTTTCCCTTTGTTATTGTAACCCGGGTTAAATTGACGCTGGTGGTGAAAGATTCAGTTTTTAAAATTTTCAGAGATATACTTGACATAATATTCAAGTGTGGCTTTATGAAGCTTAGCTCATGTAGGAGTGTCTATTCAAAAATAGTTTTTTATGTTTGAATTAATATATATGTGCCATACCTTAAAGGGCCCTTTCTTCGTTGTCATAGGGTTTTTCGCAAAACGATGATTCGAAGCTCTATTTCCCTTATATGCCTGATTTTGATGTCCTTTGGTAACTTTAGTTTTAGAAATAATGTCATCTAAACAATCATTAAAAATGAGAAAGTTGTATATTTTGCCAGAGTATAAGGATAAGTTAGCAGTTTAAATTTGAAAGGTTCACTTCAAGGTACCGTATCTTAATAAATTAAAGTATGAAAAAGAAGAAGACATTACCTAATGACATATCTACTTCTCCCATCATTTTGCTTGGGATTATTTTAAGAGTGTAAATTTGAATCTCTCTCTTATGCCTCAAAGATTAATGGGTATGGAATAATATGTTATTTAATGGTATTTGTTAAAACATTAGGAAGTGTGTATGCATTTAGAAAATTGAAGCTTTGAAATAATCTAGTTGACTATAAGGATCAGTGTTGAAAATTATAAATTAAAAATAACATTTATAGATTTAGAGGAGAAGTTTAATATACATTCCTTAATGTTAAGATGAATAGATAGAGGAGGGTATTCATTGTCTAAAATGCAAATAGAGTAATTTATGTCTATTAGCATTTGCTGAATACCCATGCTTTACGCTTAACAAATGAAATTATTCAAACTATGCTAAGCTAAAAATTAATTAGCAACTAGCTACCTCTAGCATTGTGTTTTTAAATTAACCATTCATTGATAACAAAAATTGATTTTATTTAGACATTCAAGATCTCTAACAGCTCTACCTAGCTAGCTAGGTACTAAGTACTACTATTGAGTAACAGATAGCAGTGACAGTCAAGTTTGATATTTTCACACTATGCTAAACACAATTCTAATCAGCTGAGTGTTATTTATCTTAGTTTGGAACCAGACTGATGCATTAAATAAACACTTAAACTGATTCTTTTTAATATTAATAAAAACACCATGCAATCAACTAGTGTCATGTTATATAAGCTCTAACAGAGTGAGGAAAATCATACATAAGTAACCATGAGAAACTTTTAGCTCATTGAGTTAAAGTCATATCACCACTTGCGAGTATTATTACCCAAATATATAAACTTGCTAGTTATTCACTATTATAAATGCTATTGTTTAATTTATTGATTATTTAAATCAGGTATTTGATACACAAATGTCATTTTCACATATATTGAAGCCATTCGTCATGGAAAATTTCTACTTCAATACTCTTATGGAAAGTTATGATGTTGAAATATTAATCAATTGTATGTTTGTCTTTTTTTTATTTTTCAAAAATATTATGTTAAAATAATAATCAATTGGATTTTAGAGATTTATTTTATATTTCAAAAACAAATAATCAACTCCAAGTTATTGAATAGTTAGTTTAAGCTAAGATTTTAAATAGTGAGAGCCTTAGGGAATATTTAATCAATTAAGTTTATAAATTAATTTTCTCATCCTTTTTACTTCCAATTCAACTTGATATCATAAATAATTTTAACAAATAGTATTGCTTTTTATATCTACTTATGAAATATTATTCTATTCATAAAACGATTATCGAAAATATCAATTATAATTTGCTATTAATTTCACGAACGACCTCCAGTAATCAATAAGTCAGTCCTATTCTGCACACTAATGTTTAATGTTTTAGCAAATTTTATATGTTTAATATGAACTATCACATTTGAGTCACTTTAATTTTCAAAACCATTCGATTGACATCTACCTTTGGTTAATTTGATTACTCAAATAATATTAAAACCTAGTTAATTATGTTTATCTGCAAAAATAGGATAATTTCCCTAGATATATTATTAACTATATGTTCTTTGCATACACACTTAGCTCAATAAATTTAGAATTGTTTAAACCATTCTCGAAAGTGGAAATAAATTTTTATGTGAGCTCATACTGTAACTTAAATTGGTTGTCTAAATCATAGAAAAATGGTTAAAGTTAATGTATTAAGCATTTTAATTTTATTCTTGTTAAAAAATATCAAGCTAATTATGTTGTCAAGTAAAAAGAATCAGTATATAAATGAATTAAAGTAAGTATTATAAGTTTAATATGTTGTGTGAAATAAGTTATGTTGTCTACTTAAATCTCAAATATGCTCAGTTAAAGAGTTTAAAGGGCAGGATTAAGGATATTGTGCGGGGTTGTAAGTAATTATGCTGCAAGGGATTGCTTAAGCAAAATTTTCAAACCAAAAAATTGATGTTTACCCCAAAATTATTCCTGAATGAATTAGGAAAACATTTTTATTTATTGTTTAGTTACTTTTTACACTTTTATGCAGTGAAAAGTATATAAAAGTTACTATAAAGTGTTTAATCAAGTATATGAAATAATAATTGTTTAATGAAATTTTATGAGAAAGCTTATTCTTACCCAATTGCCATATTCATCATCTTTATTTGTGTTTACAATTGGTTGAAGACGAGTAGAGGACTGATTTCCGGATGATTCGGCTCCATTTGGATGATGCATAGATTTATTCTGGTTAGCCCAATTTGATTTATGAGGGTAATGTCTGTTCGACTTTTGTTGCTGTGATGGAATTTGGGCTGAGGAAAATAATGGATTTGTGAAAAGTAAAATTAAAATGTTATGGAGATTTCTTATGATACACAAGAGTGATAGTTAAATATTACCTTCTTTGCTATCTCCATCAGTTTTTCCAGATAATATTTCGCTCAAATTTTGATGAATAGTGTTTGATCGAGAAATAACGTTTTTGGTCTTTTCAAAAACTTGTTGGTGGATAGTGGGTACAGATACACTCATCCTCACACGATTTTTTTCACTATCAATTTTTGCTTCTGAAGGTTAATTATAATGTAAAGAAGTGAAGTAATTATTTGATATTAGGGAGTATACAAATAAGAACAAAAGTAAACTTAATTAATCAATTTATTGAAATTTAGTTCAAGAGTACCTAATTTAGCATTCCGAATAAGATTGACAATCCATCTTTCTGCCATGTCAGGAGACATATTCATTTTACTTGATATCATACTGAAAAAGGGGGGAATGAGTTTTAATATTTGATATATAGTCAATTTTAAGACTTATGTTTATTCTAATACAAAGTAAATGCCATTGGGGGTTCTGAGGATAAATTATAAATGTATTACTTGATATTTATAGATTTGTGAATACGGCAGTAAATTTCAAAGATCATGAGCCGACAGTGTTCCTCGATGAATGACTTAAGAGGCTCCAAGAAGAAATCAGTTGAACAAACCTATATTATCATTATCGCAATAAGGTGAATTTATTTATAAAAATTTATGAGTGGGCCAAAGATAAGACTGAAAACATATCTTTTTAAATTAAAAAAAATTAAATGGCAATCAAAGTTTTGTATGATCTTTTAACTTTATCAAAGTATATTAATCTAACGAAATTTGTTTGTTGTTAAAAGGATAAAGAGCTTACATGTCCAATTTCAACCATATATTGTTGAGCAGCATCAAAGTCAAAGTCAACAAATAGTGCCTCAAGCAATGAAGTAAAAGGTTCTGGACTCTTTAGCTTAAAGGAGGAGATAAGCTGAATATCAAAAAATTTGATTATTAATAACTTTTAAGAGACTAGTAGTAGAAGTAGCGATAAAAAGATAGTGTATGTGAGATGATGTGTTATTTTGATAGTATGCTTTAATTGAAATGTAGGGCCTTTTGGTAGCTTTATGTCTTGTAAAAGTGATCAGTTTAATAGAGATTTACCTTTATGACGTGCTGGAAATGGTCTAGTTTCTCTCGATTGAGTATAATATAAGCTGCGTAGTATCTCAATACATGTGGACAAACTAATTGAATAATAGTTGAATTTCTGTGAAATAATTCATTTAAAATACAAATAGTTCGCTTTTAAGTGTATATAATATTATCATGGTCAATAAATAATATAGTTATATCATACTTATCATCCATAAGCCACTGAATAAGTGAATTCCAGCAAGAATGAGAAATTTGGCAATAGTTAGATTTATTCAAAACACATGGTATAAAGTGAGTAAATAAAGGCCACATTGCCCAATGAATTAGCCAACTCCGTTGAACAATAAGAGCGTTACGATTCATAGTAGCTGTGTTCGAGTCAAGGATCTCAGCAATTTTCAGAATGCTCATGACAGCCTAAATTAAATTAAAAATTAAACGTTGCAAAAGAAAATAGGGAAAGGTTTTGTAACTACCTAATAGTTATTCAAGGATTGAATTAAGATATATCTTTATAAATAGAAGAGCAATATTGTGAGTATAAATCAATAGATAAATGAAATAATACTAATTACAAGTAAAAGTCTGTCATATTACTTGTGTTAAATAATAAATTAAAGGAGCGAATAAATTGGTTATGAAGACAAAAGAAATATTTTCAAAATGGTTTAATTACTAACATCTTAATTCATCATGCAATTGCTTTCATACCTCTTCAATTTTCATTTTCCCCAATGTTTCCTCCGTTATTATCTGATTATCATCTGTATTTGTAGGATCCTGTAGATTCTGGCTGTTTTCATGCATATCTAAAGTATTTAGTTCTTGAAGAGATTTCAAGATTACTACGCAAGCTATTCCCCAATGGCAACTTAAAGAGCAGGATGTGTCATTGCCGTCGAAAATGAAATCTATAACATGTGTGACATATAAATCTGAAAAATATTTGCTCATTTTGTAATCTTTCAAGGAGTAATATGATTTGGCAAGCTGTAAGATTTTTTCATTGGAATCTAATGCAAAATTGTAATCCTCTTCTTTGATCCCTAATGCTAAAGTTCTATGGCGATAACACCATTCAGATAATTCCTTAATAGTTTTGCTTTCAGGGAGCCCTCCCATCCTTTGAAAGAAGAAATAATAAATTTATGATTTTGTCCGAAAATTTCAATATAATTTCAATTTCAAAACTGTTAATAATATAATTGTTGAACTCAATTATCTTTTGACCGAGTGATTTTATTCGAGAAAAGAAAAAAATCAATACTAAAATGCGATATATAATAAGTTACCTGTTTTTTTGGTCCTTCTTGTATGCCATTAGTGCAAGAATATATGGTTCAAGCTTATGTTCTAATATTGAAGCATCTTGTTTTATTGAAGATATGTCTTCGGGGTTGACTTCTGTTTTCATCATTATTTGCGATTTGGCCTTGTTTATATCCTCGGGGTCATGAATCTGTAAGAAGTAAAAATTGGGAAACCAAAGGTAAGTGATAGCTAGGTATTATTCAAATACAATTTTAATTCATTATTTGTTTGGATAATTATTGAAAGGGTAGCAAGTTAGAGTAAAAGGGAGATAAAATTATCACATATGAATTAAGAATAGTATACATTTCTTTCCTCGAGCCAATTTAGTGCTATAGAAATCATCTGGATATCCCAAAATGGGGTCATCTTAGGGATGAGGTCATATTTGGCGGCTTCCATGTTTGTGATAAAGAGAGGTTTCGGGGGTAGCCAATACTTAAAGAAATTATAATTATTATTCAAAAGGGAGTAATATGAGGATAGATTGGTGAGGTTTAATTTTGATGGGCTAGCAATTCACTATTGTGATCAATGTCATTCTTATAAGTAGCTAACAAATGATGCCAATTAGTGAAATAATAATATATGAGAAGTTTAATAGAGCAGAGTAGTCAAACTATAGCATTTCAGGATTAAATATAGGATGGGCAAAGTGTGCTGAATTTGAGGGAATGTAGGAGCTTAATAAGCAAAAATAATCAATGGGCTCAAGTAAAGAAGTTAATAGGTTGATTGATTATTTGTTGTTCAGAAAAGTAGCCCCTTTTGGGTATATATATAATTAAATTGGGGGAATAGAAGTTGCTAATCATATAATTATATTAATTGTAGCATCCTTCCGTAACACATGGGGAGTGAATAACAATTGTAACAACAATACAACAAAAGCGGACATTATAACGTGTGTATATAGTTGGGAGATGCTAAATATTTATTATTAGTCACAAGCTCTAGTATTTCATGAGTATAAGTAATGTGTAAGCAGTAGATCATATAGGGATTGATTATAATAAATAATCTTTAAGAAAAATTGTTTCTACTTAAATTGCTAAAATTCTCATATAACATATGCAAATAATTGTGACTCACTTTAAATGTAATTAGCATTTCTTGTTTATATATATTTTTTGAATGCAACATATCTGAAATTATTCATTAAATTTTACTACTGTTTCTAATATACCTTAAAAGAGGCAATAATTGACTCTCTAATCTCGCTTACCTTTAAAATTATGGAGTATTATATAAAATAATAAATCTAAGCTTTGACGATATAAATTGATCCTGCAACATTTCAGCTTTAGAATAATTTTAAAACTGAAATCATTTGAGCCTGAATCTATTTTGAACTCTAAAACTTATCCCTAAGTAACCTAACTTTATTGATTTCTTAATTATATTTTATTCTTTATTTACACAACCTATACTTGAAATAATTTTTAAAAATGAATTAAAATTTGATAAAATAATTAAAAATTACAAAAATTTGATCTATAGACACACTCTCAACAATTTAAATTTACTTGGTTAGCATTAAACTTATATTAATTTAAATTCTAGGGTAGTAAATCTTAATATTTCTAATATAATAAGCAATTAACAGTTGATTTATCACTTGAATTTCACACTTAGATTAATTTAGAAAATTAAAAATGAACTTACAAATGTTAAAAAAAAACTGAAACACATTTTGTGCTACAAACATTGCTAATGGGACTAAGCACTCGTGAATGAAATAGCTAAATAAAATAAAATTTTATTAAAGACAATTTTTCTAGGTAATGGTAGACGAGATGATCTGAATACAATCATTTTAAATTTAAATGGTTGGGTCAAATTGAAAGAAGTTTACATGGAAAAGAGTAGTTACCTTCCAAAACCTTTATACATTTTCCAGAATTACAACGAATTTAATTTCATCAAGACAGATATAATAAACTTCTTAATCTACTTTAGGCTTTATAACATACTACCTACTGAACCATCAATGAAGGCTAAAAACACTTTTATCTTAGCCCAGGCCTATAGAACTCAATCTCGGCATTATTGTAATCACACAAAGATTCTTTTGAATAGGACAAATTTTTTCCATAACCAAATTCCAATATTAACATCATCAACTTCTGAACAGCCGATTGGTAGCAAATGGATTCGACACCTTTTAAAATTTTCGACTTTAAATAAAGATTCGTACTTTCGAGAATCTCCTAAGGATTACACAAAAAGCAAGGCCTCGAACAAGATTAATATCGTTGATTGTGAGTCGTCAGCAGGAAGACAAGATATCAATCATGTTGACTCTGAATGGTTAACATCATATAACTCTAAATTTTCAAAGGACAGTCAAAACTCTTCAAATGAGTTTCATAAATTATTGAAAGACATTCGATTAATTGATAATCGCAACATAAACTCTACCAAACTTGGTTCTGACAAGGAACTAAACCAGATAGCTAATGACACTACCACTGAGGTTAATTTCTTATATTTAAAAATCTACTTGATTAATTCAATTAATCTTTCACATTTTACTCACAGGCCATACATGCTGCTAAAGATAAAGGCTTTTTCTACTATCCTGCTTCAAAACATGTGCCCTACGTAACATTAGTGATAATGGGTACTATAATTGCTACCCAAATATATTTTTACATACAGATCTACCAGTTTAGAAATTGCCAAACTACCCAAGAAATAGTAAATAAGTCTGAAGAAATAATTTCCCAACTAAATTTTTTCAGCTTAAAACCACAGCCATCTACTTTAACAAAACAAATCGAAAATTCACCATCTACTGGAAATGAAATACCTAACACTACTATCCAAAACAATCGCAACGAGAGTCACAAATTTGAATTTTATAATTTTTTCAAATTTTTCTTTCTCAAAAGCCTCACAGCATCATTATATTTGAGTGATTCAACTCCTGTATTGCTGATGAAAGGACTATCTTTTTTTTTAGCAGGATCATTTTTAGAGCGCTTATGGGGACCTATGTACTTTTCAACATTCATTCTTGTATCAACTTATTTTAGCAACTTATTTACCTATTACTTTGAAAAAGCATTCTTCCCTAATTTTAGATCACTAGAGATGCCTCTACAGGGGACAACAGGATTTATAACTGCCTGTGTGCTAGCAACTGCAATACGATATCCAAACGCAGCTATCTATAAAGGAATTCCAATCACTAACAGATTCTTAATATCTCCTCTGGCTGTATTTTTGTTAAACGACTTTATTGATATTCTACAGTACACTATGAAGGATGCTAAAAAGCACTTTGAGAGGAAGAATTATTCTGAAAATAAAGCTAACGATAACCTTGATAATCACTTGTACGCAAAATTGATTAAAGCCCGCCTCATACACTTAGGATGTGCTCTATCTGAAGAGGAAGCAAAATTCGGTTTATACAAACCTAAGGAAGCTTCTAGATTCAATAAATCAACATTGGTAAACATAATTCAATTCCGATAAATGAAATTGTTTATAAGTAGCAATTCTAGCAAATCTATTTCAAAAACTAAGCCACAATATTTAGACTTTTAATTAAATAAATTTTTATCAGGAAGAGCTTACATCCTTGGAAAAACAATGGTCTGAGATAGGCTCACCTAATTTCAAAGGAATCTCCGATTTTTTTTCACTATTTTCTATCTGCTTTATTATGCTTGGGTCACGATTTCTTAAAAGATCATAAAAGATTAACAATATCATAAAACTAATATACTTTTGTACAATCAAATATTTCATTCACAATACCTAAGGCGTTTTAAAAGTATTTTCCCCACATAAAATCGGATTCAGTCACACACCTCTGGTTTATTGATTCTTTTCCATCCCTTCTAATACTTTCTGCCACAAGATCACTATTATTAATCTGACAAGTATATTAAAAATCATACAATATATTTAAAGCTGATGACTACAATTTTGGCGAAAATAACAGATTTAAATATTCTTAAGCCTCTTTAATCTTGTTAATTACAAATTATTCAATTATTTAAACTTATATAGATGTTTGCATTTACCAATGATTAAAACCATAGCTTGAATAAGTAAAGCATTAACAACATAATATAAAAATCCCAGAAATGAATTTAAGAAAATAAAATTGATTTTTATAGTAACCGAATATTTATAAAGACTAATCTTTAAATTTCAGCTAAAAATTAATAATAATCTCTAATAGTTAATCTATATCTTAAGGAATTAATATTTAAACACTTAGACCTATATTAATAACTTTTTAGTAAAGAATTTCTATACATGAACAAACTTTTTTAAAACTATATTTGAAGATATAAGTTTGTTAAACATTGATATTTCAATAAATAAATACATTTTACAGACTAATTACTAAGCTTACACAAACAATTTTAAAATCATTACTTTTAATCAACCATAAGCTGATTTTTCTCTAATATAAAAATACCTCAAGATGACTTAATGTATAAGCTTGTAAAAATTTTGTCCATAAGTAGATGAAATCTAGATTCAGCATTGACCTACATACTACTAACCTTAGCAGAGTGTTTTATAAGAACTTAAAATTAGATAAAACAACCGTTAGTTTTAATTTTAATCATTCTTGGAGAAGCTTATGACCTTATGTTTGTAAATAATTTGACACTTACAAACACATAAAATTGATTTGACAAACTTAAAAAATTCTATGAATCGACTTCGCAAGTTTTATTGCATTGAAATTTTTTCACAGGGTATACTAACCCAACATATAAGTATGAGGCGAAAAGTGCTTCAATTTCGAAACTTGTATCATCAATGGCAAGCATCACCCATTCATCATCAATTTATTAGATCTTTTGGTACAAATCACGCTTCATCTCATCATCACCATAATCACACCCATGACTCGGGATGTCTTCCACTTATAACACGGGAAGATAATGCTCCAGCTATACTGAAAAAGAGACTACCCAAGAATTTCGTAGCTGACACATACTTGCCACATTTGGAAAGCCAAATAGCCGAGCATGGCCATACACTAATGCCAGCACAGCTTGCTCCATTAATTTCTGCATACTCCAAATTACCTTTTGAGCTTCGCCACACATCACTATCAAAGAAGCTGTCAGACCATGTAAAATTTCGAATTTCTGCTTTTAGGTAACTACATATAATACATATAAGCTTAATAACTTTGCACTGAAGATTTGTCACATATTATAGACACAGTCCACCTTATAAATATTACTTCATCCTATTTCAAAATTAAGATTCCTTTTTATATCCTTTAGATATGTCGTGATTTATAAAAATAATCTCAATAGTGTTTTACTTTTTCGTTTTCATTTCATTTTTAATTTTTTTAGAGTGTCTGAAATCATGGAAATCTTGTACCCATTATTCAAGATGGTCCCAAGAGACACCAAACTCTTCGAAGCTATAGCTGACCACTTATCATCTAATCATATTTTACCCAATATTGAAACATTACAACTTATTGGGATAATACGTGTATACTCAAAAATTGACAATTCTTTCACTGAATTTTTAAGCAAGATTGTGCCTCGATTACAATCAGAACTTTCAAAATATGATCCTACCGAGCTTTGCGACATACTGGCTTCAATAGCACATCATAGCCACCACTCAGAAACTGTGAAAGATGTTGAATTACTCAGTCTTATTTTGCCAGAAATTGAAAAGAAATATTCAGAAACGTCTTTACTCCATTCTATAACTAATTTAGCTAGTCTTTGCAAGCTAGGAATACACCACCAACTTTACATCCAGCGAATCTCTCAAGACATAAACGACCCTTTGAGAATAAGAAACCTCCCACCCAAATACTTGTCTCTAGTTTGCTGGGTTTATGCTAAATATAACAAGTTTGAGGACATATCATCTTCAGTATTACCATTAATTGAATATATTATTGATCGATTTAAACCGAAAGAATTTTCAAGGCTTTGTCAAGCACTTCCAGATGACTCAGATTTGCCTTTGAGAATTTGTATCCATATTAAAGACAATATCAACCATTATACTAGAAGTGAATTCTTAGCTTTCTTTCTTGGATGCATACAAAGACATTTTTTCCCACTTGAAGATGGGTCCAACCCCGAAGTCATGTATCCAGGTTATCTAATATTCCACACCATAAAACTTGATTTATCTAATTTAAATCGAATTTTCATTGTTCTCATACTCAGCTTCATCTAACAATCAAGAGAACTCAATAACAGTAGACATTGATCGAAATGATCTTTTAAAAACATGCATTGGCTACATAGAAACTGAACAATCAAATTTTTCAGATAAGGAGATACAAAATTTAATAATTGTTTTGCTAAATTCTGATCCCTATGAATACCTTACAAAAGAGCTGCCCAAAAGCTGGGAAGACTATGTACAAGAGTGTATTGAAATTAAGAATGGAAAATGAATTAAAAATTTGTGACAGATTTTCCATAAACACGTAATCGGAATTCTACAAAAGAAGTCTAATCTCTCTCTAACCTTTCTCACTGAGACCGAACATATCACGGATCTAGCACAGAATTTTTAAAACTCCTAATAACTTTTTCACTGATCCCTAGCATATAATACAGGTTTAATCGACCTTTTTAACCAAAATGAAATTTTCTAAAATCTTTTGACAACAACATAAAACTTAAATAAATCAGAATTTTGCTTGCAATTTTACTTTTAATACATCAACTTATAAAAAAAATTCATTCGAGTTTATTAATCAATTTTTTTTAAGGTCTTTTATCTTCTAATTGGCGAAGCAGCATTTATTTAGCTTCTATGGATAGAAAAATTGACTAAAGTTAAATACCAACTTATTATAAGTACAATACAATCAACTTAAAAATTTCAGAGTTTCTTTCAACTTTTCTCGGGATTATTTTCATGTTTTTCTATAAAACCACCTTCCGCTTGATCATCAACTGCTAAACAAAAGATTTATAAATATATATTATAGCTCCTTTTTGTTTATTATACTTATAAAATATTTGGGGCCTGAATGTTGCCGATAATTAGCTTTGCAGACTACCAACTCACCTAGTAATACTTTAGAAAGTTCGTTCCTAATAAATAACAGTGGATTTTCAGGTTTTTCATGCATTTCAAAAAGCGAAACAAGTATCTTCACTAATCTGTTTACAACTCCTTTCTCCTCAAGATACGAGTGAAATGCAGAAGCCATATTATCTATTTCTAAAAAGTTTTCCATTTCTGATATAGATCTTAGAAGATATAGTGATATAGTATATTGATTAATCGAATCAATTTACTATAAAAAGCTACCAAGTGTTTTCCTCATACCATTTATTATATGTTAGTTTGTAAAATACGAATTTACAAAAATATAATCTCCTTCGATAGGCTAAATTCTTCAATTCACCCTTAAAATTGGAATATATACTTTTTATAATCAATTCTTAAATGTATAATACAAATTCACCATGAGCCTGCAGATCTTAAGTAGCCAAAATAATAATAAAAGTATGTTCAGCTCTAGGTACAATAGATCTACCTAATGTTTAAAGTTTAGTGTTAATTTTTGACTGATATTAAGCATATTATATAATTTTTGATCTTAAAGTTTATCGAGCTATAAAAATTATTGGGTATTCAAAGAAATAAGCACTTAATCTAATTTGATATATATGAGGTAACAGTCATAATAATTATCAAATGAAAATATGAATAATTTATCAGTCTTGGTAGTGGTTTTTTCATTAATTTCACAATTTTGCCAACCAAATCATTTATGTTGTAACTATCTAATTGTTACTCAATTGTCTAATAAGATCACATTGAAGTAGAATTTCTTAACCACCAGGTTCTAGAGATATTATGAATAAATTATACTTTTTTCTGCTAAGATCGGAACATCTATCTATTTATATTTTCATAAAACAAATGTTTCAATGGTTTAACTGTTTGAAATCTCTTAGTTTATGCTTCTCTCCAAATGACAAGTAGTTTTCAGTAAATAATCATAAATTCCATTAGTTATTGAATTGTGTCAATATAAAAATCTATTTTTTAAATTAAAGTGTTTTCTTATTAGGTTTCAAATTTATCAAAAATAAAAATAATTTTATTTTTATTGTACGTTTTATAATGCTAATAAACGAAGATAACTAAAGACATCGATCTCTAGATAAAAACGTAAGGTTAAAAAGTGTATGATGGAGAGTGGATAATTTAATTTATCTCATTAATAATCTTAAGGTCACAGATATGTTATGTTAAAGTTATATGTTGATTAAATGTATCTTATTTTTGTTTATTAAGTAATTTGAGCTTTTAGAGTGATAAAAAAATCGAAAATTAGATCAGTTGTATGGTTAATAAATAGATAAACTAATAAAGTATATGATTTGGACTCTATTTTTAAGTTTATGTAAAATAATGTTTGTTGTCAGTTACTCTTAAATAAAAAAAGAAGAATTACTTAAAATACGCATCAGAGCTTGCATTTTGCTTAAAAAAAGTTAGGCAACTTATTTATGTGTGAAACAAACAAACCGCTTAGTGAGATGTATATGCTCAACAAACGACAAATTATTCTAACATTATGAAATTTAACTAATCTCTTTCTATTGTTTGTTTATTTATATGGAAAAGTAATAATTGTAGCTTTTCGCTCAAGTAGCATTCTTATGTTAATTATTCAGCTTTATTTTTTCAAAAAAGCTATAAATCCTGTTACGAAGAGGAAAATTTTACTTAACCTCGATTTTAGAAGTAGACGTTTGTCAAAATTAAAGAATTCTTACTTATACAGCATTTATAATTCAGCTAAACCGACTAATTGGAATATAAACTAGAGTTTAAAATTGGATTAGCATAAACATAATTACTTAGTAACACACATCTTAAATCTATAAATTTCATTTCCTCTACATGATTGCTAAATTAGGGGGGGGGGGCAAAACACTCTCTAACTCATGTCATAATACCATATATAAATAAGATTTCTGTGCTGCATTGTTAAATTTTTAGCTTAATTCTCTTGCAAAATAAATAATAACTTATTAATTTTCTAAGAAAATTTTTATGGACAAGTATTAGTAGTATCTTTCTCGAATTTTCACTAATACACAAATGCATATACATCTTTAAGAACTGTTAATTTTTCCTAAATATAATCAGAATTTATTTTTTACAAAATATAAATTTATCAAGATTTATTTTAAAATATTCGTCTGCTATAAATCAACAACCGCTTACCTTTAATAAAGACGAAATATCGTAAAAACCATCGAGTTTTCCATCGGATAAAAATATTTACAAACTTTACCCTATATTACTTGAAATAATTTAATTATCTTATTCTATCTTAAACACATTAACTGATTCATACATAAGATATGTAAAATCAACCTATCAAGTTTTCTTTTTCTATTAATTTTTTTAGTTAAGATCACAAAACATATATATTTTTTTTATGATACATTAATCCGGATAACACTTGCTTTTTCTAATCATATAACAACATAAATGCACAAGAATAGTATGAAATCAAAAATATTTCCAGTATTCTACAAAAAGATCTAAATTGTTATTGATAAAATTATAGAAGATTCTTTCATGACTATCAATGAGCCAATTTTACAAAACCAAATGGTGCCCCTTTTTCACAAAGGGTTTTTGTAAATCAGGTGATTTGTGCACATACGCCCGTAAGTTTATCATAATCTAACTTTTAAAAAAGAATTAACGTATTGTTTTACAAGAAAATCTAAATTATTACACTTTGAAAACAATTCAGATTATTACTCGGAATTAAGAGAGAAGAAGAATTTAACAAAGACAACTGTATGCAAGGCCTGGTTACAATCAGAATGCCAAGATAAAAATTGCAAGTAATTTGATAAGCTCTAAATTTAATAAAATTAATTAAAAGATAAAATTTTTATCTAATTAACTAACAATTATAATCGATAACAAAACATTACAACTTCAACCAGGTTTGCACATGGTTGGCGTGAGTTGAGAAATACGAATTCGCACTACAAGACTAAGGTCTGTACATATTTTGAGGCTGGAAGTTGCAACGCTGGCCATTTATGTAGACATGGTAGGTTGAACTCTTTTTTTTTTTATAAATTAATTTTAATAAATTTACTTTTTTAGCACATGGCAAGAAGGAATTACGCATACCAGATAATTTTACTAGCTTCAAAGATGATGTAGAAAGTAACACAACGAGTTTCCAAATTCCTCAAATTCAAAGCATTAAACATAATCAAGAGACGAAAAGTCAGGCTGATAAACAATATTGCACAATACAAATGAATACAAAATCTTATCCAAAGGAACATTCTTCGACATTCAAGAGCAATACAAATCCAGACCAATTTTTACCATCTTTTGATGCACTTAACTCTTTATATTATGATCAATTTAATCCTCCCCCACAATATTCTATTTTATCAAAGAATGGATATCGCTCGATATTACTACCCGTATTAACAAGTACTTTGAATGATGCGAATTCCCTCGAACAACCTGGGCCTTTAATTAATCATAATGATGTTTATGAGAAACCTTACAACCAACACATTCAACAGTTGGAGTTTATTAGTCCTTTTATTGATTATACAAACAAAATTGATGATGGAAATAGTAGTCTTTTGACTTTATTGTCAAATCATTCAGAAAATAATAAATCTTTAAGAAATTACTCTAAAGATTCAATTATATACAATAACAACTATAAGGAAATAAATATTTTTCAAAAGCAAATTAACTTTGAGGACTCAACTATCCAGGATCTAATCCATAAAAACTTTTTACACCCTAATGAATCGAATGTAAACAACTCTAATTATCCAATTAATTTCCCTAGTTATCCCAGGATTGAAACCAAACGCCACAGTTTCTATGACACATCAAATAGTTCCTCTAAATCGCATAAATTCTACAACCAATGTCAAAATTATCATAAAGACCCTTGGTATAATAACAATGACGGTTTATCATCGCAAACAAATGGAGATATATTTAGACAGCTATTACTTGCATCACAGTCAAAACAAAAAGAAACCGAAAATCTCTCTCTACACTCTATTCCACATATAAGGAATTGTTCAAATAATTTAAATTTCAATCGAGACTCTTTATCTAGTCTGAACACAACCTTGTTAGGCAAGCTAAACACCGATATCACAAACCATCAAGGCTTAGAAAATCTTTATTATGTACCCGGCGATAAGCCTGACTACTAGGTCAATTTTAGTTTTGTATCTTAATAAAATTTCTACATTAACTAACAACTTTTTATTTTATGATCCGATCAGGTAACATTTTTTTAACAATAGAATAGCTATCTATACATGTAATATTTACGGTCCAAAAAGATCTATAAAATTTTTTTTATCAATGCTAAAACCGGTAATTATATATATATATATCATTTCTCTATTATATTAATGTGTCAATTTATACCTAACACCAAATTGGTTTTTTTTTATAAGCAAATTACTATACCCTATAAAATAGAATTTAAAGACCCAAATTTTTCTTATTATTATCCATATATACATATGCAAAGGACAAGAACTTTTTAATTAAATTTGTGGTAAAAAAAATACTTCACCGGAAATTAACATATATAAATATATTTATCTAAATTGTCCCTATAAAAGTTACAATGTACATACAGTCAGCTTATTTATAATTTTTTTTATATATAACATTTTATTAAAACTGTAACATCACTACAATATACATTTTATATAATCTACTTAACTAATGATTTTGATTATATATAGTAAATCACAAATAACTGTAAAGGAGAAATTAAATGTTTAATACATAAACATTTATAATTTTTCACCAGAATTCTTATTGACGTCCATGTAATTTTAAACAGCCACATTTTTATACAATAATAGTGGAAATAATTTTTTTTGTTGCATAAAAAATAATCTCACCTAATTCATTCACTTTAAGATATCTAAGTCCATCAAATAACTTTTTTCATTCTTTAAATTTTATAGTAATCATTTTCTTGCATATCATATATAATAATTTCCTACCAGAAGTGTAAAATTTTAAAACACACCATAATGTAACAACTAAAGACTTTTCTTTCATATATTAAATTCTATAAACAACCAGTTTTATAAATTCAAAATCCTCCATTTTGCTTTAAAATCAAGTACATTAATATTTATAATTGAATTATGCAGAGATAAGATATAATTATCAACTCCGTTAGTAATATGATGACTAGGTAAATAAATGCACTCAAATTATTATTATCACAATTTTAATAATAAATTATTTCATTATTATAGAATTCCATTTTAATTAAAATAAAAGCATAGATTATATAGAAATGTCTAGTGAAACAGTTTTACGAACTAATAAATAATAAGGTAAATTAAACTAGCCACTGATAGTAAATCTAGGTATACTTTAACAAGCAGATATGGTTAATACAATATATTATTACACATAGGTATAAAATTGAAGTTAAACAGGCAGATTGATAGGTAATATAATATATTATTGCTAATACAATATATTATTACACATAGGTATTAAAATGAAGTAGATTTAACTAGTTATATTGATCAAAATATCATTAAGTTATCTTAAAAAGGGTTATAGTAATATGCATAATAAGTAATAGGATAGAAATCTATGGAAAACAACCATAACAAATAGTATTTTAGTGATATAGATAGCAATCGATTACATTTCTGGCATGGTACTCCTTGACAATTGTTAAGCATCATGAGAAGGAGGAGGCAATGGTCCTTCCCATCTCTAGTAGATCCTAATATCACTCTAGACTTTGATGATTTGCAATACATACAGAATCCTTTAAACAACCATGACACCCCTCAAAACCTATTTAGGCAGTATTCACCTTTAGAAACAAGACATGGCCCGCTTTTACACTCACAAGCCCACAACGAGGGCATCAGCTTTACAAGGAAATTCTACACTGAGTTGAAGAAGCCTATAAAATTTCTGCTAACAATAATCATACCCCTACTTTGCTTGACTGTATTTGCATTTATACTGGCACTAGCTACATCATCACTCTTGTACATTTTTCTATCATGGATGATTGTTCCGCCAAAAATTTTGAGTTACCCTGTACATTTCAATTACTATCCACTTATCCAAGATCAAGACAAATTTATTATAAGCAACCCAACTAACAACGATCCAAAATCCTATCTCTTTTACACATATAACAAAAAAAATCAATTTGAACCGCACATCTTTGAAGAATCGATGGATATGGAAGCAACCAGTGCTCCTTTTGGTTCAAAGCTTTACACTGATTACTATGTAGATCAATCTAATAGATCAAGGACATGTGATCTCAAGAACGATATCGATTATGATCTACTAGAGAAATATGCTAATAGCTCATCAAATGCTGATAAACAGACATTAAAAAACTCAAATTACACTCAGCCGTATGGGAATTATTCTACTAATCCTAATACTCAGGTTGATAAACATAAATGCCCAAGTGGCTCAATAACTAAATTTAATAAGAATGGTGACACTTTTTGCATACCAACTATACAAAATATATATGAACATCAAGCACTTTTTCCATTTGCAACCTCATCTATAAATTTTAGTAACCAAACATGGCAATATAAGCCCGGGTTTTATCACTGGCCTGAAAAATCTGATAAGAAACACAAACTACTTAGGTTTTTAGCTTGGATTTTCAAGTCGAAACCCATATCATCACATAGCCAACAGTACCTCTACGACTTCAGCTTAGACATCTATCTACAATTTTCATACCCAAGCTCAGCCCACAATCTTAACACAGGTCCAGTAATGTTCAACATTGATTTGATTAATTCAAACCAAGAAAAAGTGATATCATCAACGAAGCCTTATGTAAAGAGCATCCAAAATCCTTTTATCAAAAATATCAACACGGTATTAGAAATCATACCGACATTGTTTGGATTGAGCGGCGATGGTACTCACATAAAAATGAATCTAATTGAGAAATTTCCCGCTTCAAAATTATTATTAGAAACCTCTAACCCTAATCCTATACACATCCAGTCCGCGGAGATACAAATGATTCCATCACTTCATCTACTTGAAGCTAATTTAATCTTCGAATTAAGATTAGATGGGATAAGATGGTACATGAGAGAATACCCAGTTCTATGTATGTTTATCTTTAATCTCATATTTTCCCTAGTTTTTGGGTCGATGATTTCAACTATTTTCTCACTTATTTACATTTATTTTATTTGGAAAAAGTTTTTGTAGACCTAGTTTATTATAATGAACCAAACATTGTGTTATTTTGGAATTTAATTTTACACCAAAACAATCAAAACTAAGCTAACAAGTACAATAGCTATACTCAGACTATATCAATGAATTAATTGGACTATAAGAATATATTTAGAGGATTTAAATAATATTGATCACTAAAAAAATATAATTTTATAGTAAGACTGTGGATTATTTTAATGCTAATATTTTAAGCTATCCTTGAGATAAAAAGTATTGTTCTGTGCAATAAAGCGCATACTAAATCCACAAGTCCTACAAATTGATATGGCTTGACATTATCTATGGTTTATATTGCAATAACAATTGGCCAACGTATTTATATAATGAATTTTTTTTCCTATAGTAAAGTGTGCTAACCATCCATTAAAATCATATTATTGATCAATAATTACTTTAAATTATTTTATGAAATTTTTCATTTTTTTTACTTCATAAATTTGCTTATCAGTTGTTTACAAAGCTAAAATCAACTTGCTTTTTAAATATCTTCTAAAGTATCACACTTAAGCTGAATTTATTCTGTATCTTGAATATATAATAAAATATTAGACTAAATTAAAGCCTAAACCCTAATCCTTAAAATACCTAGTATCTATTTTAAAAGAATTTGTTCAGACATTAACTTAAGGAACCTTTATGTACTACTAGAAATTGAAGCAAACTTCTACCCTCATATAATAAATTACTAAAACTCATAAATTTACAAAAGATTGGATTTGTTTTATTAATTTATGTAACTAGTATGAGATTAGTTTTTGGTATAAGTGGGTGTTGTTGAACGTTTCTGACATGATATTCTGGCCTTACTATGATGATAAAATTGCACATTAATATTTCATTTAATTTGTGACAACTAAATTTTCAATTATGATATAGATTATTATGTGCTTATTTGAGATTATACATAAACAACACAATCAAATTATTTTTCCTAGGAATCTATACCAATAAAATATTTTCAATGTAAAACACATAAAAAATGTGCCTAAATAAATTTTTGATCATTAGTTAATTTAGGCCTATGGTTTTAGGGCATAAATAAGTTATCACAGTCACTTAGAATTTTTACACTACTAAGTAAATGTATGATGCTTCTGAAAGTAAATCATCACCAACCGATATCCTTTCTGAGGACCAAGGCATTGATAACGAAAGTAATTCTACCAATAACTTATTTAATTTAATCATTAAGAGGCAGAAACCTCAGCCAATGAAAATTACCAATTCAATACTCGAAACTGTAACAAAGGATGTTAGTAACCTACAAACTTCAGGAAATCATACTTTTCAGTTGTTTCGGAAGAGTCTGATTAAAGAAAAAGTTAAAGGTGTCATCGATGATCCTGTTGATGATAACTTATCAAAAAATGCCAAACTTCCACCCCTGCCTAACCCTAATAAAGATGTCGCACCTATCACAAGTCACAGTATTATTACTCAGAGATCCAACCTAAGATTGAATTCATCTCTTTTGAATAACTCTGCTAGTAAGAATCAAGGAAATAATTGCTCTGCAAAAGAACAAAGCGATATCATTCACAAATTGTCGTCCATAGATACAACTTTAAGCCATAAAGTTACTAATTTGTCTAGCAGATTTGTATCAAAAAGCAAGTTAACTAATGGAGAAACCCTTACAGAGATATCAAATCCTTGTACAGGCAATCTTATAAAAAACAAGATTCATTATTCTATAGATGAGATATTTAACCCAAGACTTCCCAAAAGCAAAACCCCACCCAATGATTTAACCAATGAAGCTTATGTTGATGACCCAATTATTATTTCATTCAGGAATTCAACCCCAGAATCAAGGCCTCCTAAAATTATTGAAAATGTCTCTATCGAAAAACCCCAACTAGCAGAGAAGTCATTTAATATGTTTGATTTCCTTTATAATAGAGATTTTGAGACTTTTAATAAACCCCATCACATAGATCATACCAAACATTCCATCATATCCAGCAAGAAGCGCGCAAATCGTATATCTTCCACAATTCCAGATGCGAGTTATGATTCCGAAAATAATCATGTCAAAAACTTGATAAAAACTGCGAGAATATCTACTAATTCAGAAGAAAGCAAAAGATCTAACTCTAAGAAACTAACTGCTATTAAGGGTGGTTTACTTTCACGCTATAGGAAATTTTTATCCAAAAATAACTATCACCTGGACTGTATAAATACGGAGATGGTAAAGCTCAGACACCCACTTTATTATGATCCACCAAAATTGATAATAAGGGATTGTAAACATGATATGAGCTATCTTAATAACGAAATACCTCACAAACAGCATGAAAATCCTGACTTTGAAAAGTTTAGCAATTATACACACAAAGACAATCTACTCTCCTCAGATACCTTATCTTTCACTCTACAACAAAACAATAGCGAATTTATCAAATTGAACATCCAAAATTTGTTACATAATTTCATCTCCAAAATTGAAACCTTTCAAGTGTCTGTTAAGTTATTCTCCCCTATTAGACATATTAATAATACTAGCAATGTCACAACCGTTTTAGGATATATAAAATCACTGAACGATATTGACCAGTATCCAGATCAAATATCTTTATTATTATTAACTAGGCATAATAGGTATGTCAAAAGTTGCCACAATCCTTCAATTATGTATAACTACAACTCATTGTATTTGTAAAATTAATAATATTTATACTATTTTATTTAATGTTATTTTGCAGCATGTCTAAAATATTACAAAATAATAAGCAACTATCAAGCCTTCACGATTCTCATTTCCCTTATGCTAGGGATGAACAATCGAGTTTAATCTCATTCCTTATATTTTATTACAGTTTTTGTCATAAAAGTATTCTTTTTCCAATTATATCGCCCATCTTAGTTGCTGATATCGATTTCAGGATGCCTTCGATCGATAATCATAATCTTTCTAATCCCATTCAACTTTGAATTCCTTGAAATCAGCTTCGCCTTGCAGCACAACAAACCCCTGAAACATTTGTGAATTTAAATAGTATTTTTTTAACTGTGATGATTACCATTTTACTAGGGTTTAAAATTAATGATTGGATCCCAAAGAGTTTTAACATTTCAAAATAAACATCTATCTGGTTCCTTTTTCTGATCACTTTAAGTGATTGCCATTCTTTATCATTCTAATTAAACTACCAATAAAAATTTTAGACTCAACTTAGAATAACTAACTGGCTTTTCACTAAGAGTATAATCAAATTTCTTCACTTCCTCATCAGAGCCACTAGCTATCGTTAGCTATACATAACTTAAACTATTGATTATTTAAATTGCTCTTAATGTTACTTTAGAAGAATTGTCATCCATAGAGTCAATAAAGATTAGCTCAAATTGATTAAGATTACTTTCCCAAGTTATCAATCCAGCTTTTCCATATGGGTGGTGAATTCGTAATGAAAGTTCAATTTCATAACTCTTGGAAGCACAACCAATTGAGCTCAACAAATAAGCTTTTATGACACTTGGGGAAAATAAGCCAAAAACAATTTTTTTCTGAATTATAAATACTTTTTAGATTTCAGGCTGGCATATCCTTTGATGTAAAATTCATTCATTTCACTTTTCAACTGCCACAAATTTTCTATCATATTTATGTGAGATCCATATAATTTTATATTGTGCTTAGATAAACCTTGATCAAATCTCCAATTTTTCTCTTTTGGGCCTATGAAATCTTCTCTGAATACTCCCTTACATAGCTCAAGTACCTTCTGGTTTTGCTCACTTAAGTCAGGCTTTGCTTAACATGCGAGATTAAATTTTAATTGCTATTTTTCATAATTTTATTACTAATAATAAAATCCCAGTATTTATCCAACGTTTGAAATGGCCCTGGAACACATAATGCTTGTTGCTTCTAATTATTTTCATTTGGTTGAACTCCTCACTCTAAAAATATTTGTTACTAACCTTATCATAATTATAGCTTTTAACTTCTTCTAAAGTTTGGAAACGCAGATTTTTGCACTCAAATGTTGATTTTCCGTTATTAATTCCTAGGCCAATTCCGCCACTTATTAGCCATTTTAAATTCTCTTTGAGAATTTCTTGATCTCCAACCATGGCCTTTACGTACTGAGATAGTAATTTTAATTTTATTAGTCATAAATTGAAGAACATGAGCCCACATTTTCCCTAATTGCCACCGAAAGTTTTGTCCAATCTATTAGCCTTTCTTGATGCTGTATAATGTTTACCGGTAATTGCTCTACCCCCTGATTGGATTTAGTGAAGTTTTAATTATAAAGTCATAATTTTGAGTTACGTTACTAATCTCAGCAAAGTAAGCTGTCCCATTTCCAATGATATTGAATGATTTATAAGATAAGTTACTTGTGTACCCAAATATTATTGCCAAGTGGCCAAGTCCATGTTTAAACCTTATTTCAGTTTCTACCGTGCCCTTAGATAATAGCCTGTTTTTTAATATGAGCATTGTTGCTTTGGTTTTTCAATACTATATTTTATAAAGTAATCTTAGAATAATTTACCTATTCCTATATCTGCTTTGATATGACTTGATTCAACTATTTTATACACGAAGTCCTTCTCTAAAGTATTTTTTTTTATTTCCCAGTTTGAAGGACCATTTATTGTATTATGATCAATGGTGAAATATCTCTTATAAAGGTAGCTATCTTGGAACTTTTCCTCAAATTGTTCCGACTCAACAACCCTCATGTTTTGGTGAAACTCATTCAACTGTAATATTTGCTCCTCTTTCATCCGTGATTTTGACTTGTATTTTTCCTTCAGAATTAGCATTTTTTCTATTGTTTCTTTTTGCTCATTTTCCATTTGATTTTGAGCACTTCTCAGCATAGCTAAATTTCGACCTGATATAATTTCTATAAACATAATTTATACTTAAAATTACAATTGTAAACTCTAAATATTTGGGATACCACCAAACTTAAGTGTTGTTGATACATTTAGGTTTTCAAAATAGCTGCCCAACTTAATGATCATACGTGATTTCAGATAATCTGTAAATAATATTTATAAGCGTTTACTTCGGATAGCTCAAGGATATTTTTTGATTGAAGCTTGGAGTTCATCTTGGAATTTCGCTAATCAAAATTAAACTTGTTATAATATCAAGTACTAACTTTATCGAACGAAGGTTGGTTATCATCGCTGCTGGATTCAAAATAATTAGATTTGCCTTTTTGGAAATCTGAAACTATTCTGCTAAGATGAAAATCTTTTCTATAGCTATTACTTTTTATAATTATTGCTTAAATATATAAAATATGTTACTAGCAATTTGATCCAGTCACTGCATTTAAAGTGAAGGTCAAGCCATATTCTTTATTTTCTAAGCCCCATGATTCTATACCATTACGCTCTGTGTACTTATTTTTAAATATATCAGGGATTTGTAACCCCTTAATTAAGTTTATCTTGACAAGACTTTTTAGAGAATTTTGGATTTCGTTTTATCTAGATAGAGGATTTCAAATTTACCCCCCAATGTTGGATATTATTCCAGAGTGTATTGCAGCTCTACATATAGATGAGGATTCGTGATATGTGAAATAGCCAAAAACTTTAAACATCTCCTTGTCCTTGCATTTCGCCGGGCATCGAACCACGGTACTAGAAGTGGTTAGGTTTTTAAAAATATCACCTTGTAAATTATCTTCGCAGTTTAAAAAAAACGATAGATAATCCTGTTCATCAGATGTTGTCATGTGTTTTAAGTAAAGTATTCTTATGGGATTTTATTGTTTTTTGATAGTGAAATATATTAAGGCTTTTACAAATCTTTAGAAGTCCGTTTTGTCCATGCACTATTTCGATAAGTAATTTCAATATCGCTGTGATCATTTAAAACTATAAAGGCATCGGACACATATTGTTCATTTCGAGACAATCTTTTTTTAACCAGAAACTGATCACCATTCCTCAAATAGCCTTTGAATATTTTTTTTTAACTTAATCATAATTTTATAGGTAAACCTGATAGCTTTGAAACTTGATTGGATAATTGGATATCGGATAAAATATCACTTAAAAAATATTTCAAAAATCCAATAAGCAGATTTTATTAATATGTATTACTTGTAATTGGTTTTCAATAATAGTAAGAATTCTGTATTACTTAATACTCCTCTCCATCCATTTGAGAATCCATTTTTAGTGGTCAGCAAATTTCCGGGTTTGATAAGATTTATTTTACCAACTCCAATGGGGAAGTTTTTAAAAAAATGAGGTGCCATAATAGTTCCACAACCGACTCCAGCTTTTGGTATGAGTATTTATCACAAGAATGTAATTCAAGTGCTCGATAGATAAATTTAGAGTCTCACCAGATAGCTCTCTGGTTTTAGTTTCCATTTCACCAAAAGTTGAAGGATAAAATTTTTGATACTTGCTTGAGTCGATCTAGGGATTTTGAGTTATGATTAGAGTAGTCAGGGAGTATTTTAATACCATAATTTCCACTAATCCTCCTTGCTCGGGTAGAATGCCTTTAGTAAGTATTTAAGTTATTCTATCACTTAATTAGCTCTCAAATTAGCTACCTGAATGTGTTGCTGCATAGCATATAGATGACTTGAGCGAATAGCATGATGGCTCTCCATAAGCTACTGCCTTTCTTTCTTGTTTACAGCCTTAACATAGGTTTATATATACTTTTTAAGACTATAAAACTTGTTCACCTGGCTGACATAAGACGGCTGTAGAGCCATTTTTCGTTGGTATTTGGTCAAATTTAAAGCTACAATCAATCGTCCTATAATTATCATTAACACATATCTTTTCATCTACCTTTAAAATAAGCTAAAAAGCATAAGCAAGATATATCAATTATTTCACTCACATAAGGAAATATTAAGTATTGAGGAGCCTCTTGAATTGATCCAGAAGATTTTAATTTCTATTATTTTAGCAATATTTGTTTAGAATATAATTTTAAGTATAGGATTCACCAAATCAAATGTAGGTAATCCCCAGTAGGAACTCATTGTTATGCTAATTTCATACATGGTGTCTGCTTTAGCTTTAAAAAAAGAACTATGGACGGCTCCCATTAGTGGCGGTACTGGTGATTTTATTATTTCTTTCCCGTCAAATGTGATTGATAGATCGGTTTTCACATTATGTGCAACAAATTTGTATCCATTGTTTGAGTGGAATTTAATAAATGCTTTAGCTTTAATCTAAATTAAAAAAATTATAATGCAATAGATAAATGAAATTTAGTCGAGGAAAATTACTTATAAACCTTATAATTGGTGCTTTTAGGATTGATCTGTAACAAGATATCATTAACAGTCAGTTCCAACTTTTCTTTGTGTATACTCAGATTAGGTCTCAAACTCTTATAAAATGATTAAGTACACTCAAGAGTGATTGATATTATACATACATCATCTTCGTATAAATGAAGGATATAACCCGATCCTATAGTACTTAAATCATTGAGTTGTTCGTACTCTTTATTCTTTAGTGAGACTTGCAGGCTTAGATGTGAGCTCAAATCAGAAGTATTTTTGACAAGTTTATACAAATTATCAAATTCGAAATCCACTTCATTATTCCCATACTCCTTCTGTGTATACTCATTGTTCATCTCAATAAAACTTTTCTAATTGTTTTATATTTATATATTCAATTTGCATGTAAGCTTTAGATTTAATAGTAATACCATATTCTTATCACTGGGACCAAAATGTAATTGCTCTTTTTGCAAGCCATTTGAACTTTGATAATCTAAAAAAATTTTTTTAATTATATATGAAGCTGAATTTTGCGTTACCTTCTTTTGATTTTAAAGAAATTCTTCCATCTTTGTTCAAATTGATATAAGTTTCATTTTGGTTTTGCGTCCAAAGCTCTTGGTTTACACTTTTTATATTCCTCCGAGTTTCAGAATTGTTTAATGATAGTACCTTATAATTGGGTTAATTATATAGATCAAAATCTATTATTATGCTATAAGTACTCACCGAAAGTCGATCTTGAATTTTTGTCGCATAGGCCCATACATTAAACACCACATTTAGGAAAGCTAATAAAAAGCAGCTGAACAGAATCAGATCTCTCTTGAAAATTTTGAAGACCATTGTGAATCCTGGCTTCGAATTTGATTATCAAATTTGAAAGATATTATTCAAAAAAATTTCCTATATGAATACAAAATTCAATGTAATTACAGAGCTGGATTCTATCTATACTATAAATAAATAGAATCTCTTTATACTCATCATCTACATCAATGACACTGATTAAAGTATTCAATTTACGGAATTTTCTTGTAAAAAACAAGCATCAGGTAACTCAAAAGGCTTGTAAATTTTACTCCACTAAAAGTCCTTTCACTGGAAATCAGGAGCGTTCATCCCTATCACCGAGACTTCTTATTAAAGTAAATTTTCTGATAATTTCTTGCCTCTATATCTAAAACATATAAACCTCAATCTTGAATTCCTCAACTTTTTATATTTCATAGGGGCTTCCTTACAATGTAAGCATAAAAGAAATTCTAACTTTTTTTGAAGGGTGTGATGTTGATACAGAAAGAGCTTCACCAATAGAATTTATGACAGGTAGAACAATGATGGATATCATACTAAATAACTGAATTAAATCATCCTGTTTTACCACTCAGACACTAGTGGAAAATTCAATGGGCAGGCATATATGTACTGTATCAATCAAGCCGCACTCGAGAATACTATAAAAAAAAGAAGAAATTGCCTTATTAATGGAAAGTATGTCCTACATTTTGGCTTTTATAAGGTGTCCATTAACGTATTTTTATTTGAGTTCATTATTAGGAGGATTACGTTGTTTATTGACAATCAAGATGATTGCGTAACAAGCTCCAACAGGCCCTTACTAACAAAATTAGATAGAGCTAGATTTCCAAAAGATAATAGATAAAAGTTGGAACTCTCGAAACTAGTTAAGATAGTAAAATAATAGAATCTCCATGAATTATAACACTTTCTTAATTGCTGCATAAATCAATTTTAAATAAAACTTGGTATCCACTAAAAAACATATTTAGCCTATTATTCCTCACCTGGGTAGTCATTATTATACAATTACCTTTATGAATTTCATACTTAAGTATTAAATCTTATCATAAAATAATTATATTTTACTCATCTTAAACGCACAACACTTTAAAATTTTTAGAATGAATTTAATCATAACAAAAAATGTCTGGAATTATTAGAACTTATTTATAAGCTTTTCAATTACAGCTATCTAAGCCAATTTCTCTATGTTCTTAGTACTACAAGAAAATTGATTTATGCTTTCTTTCACATTGATATTTAGGAATAGAAGTAATTGTTAAGTTTCATTGCTCTCGCTAAGTAAAAAACACTAAGTTTATAATATAAAAACCAATATATAAATAATTAACAATACTAGCTAAATTAAATTTTCAAAAGTATTGTAAAATTGTCAACCAACTCCCAACACTTATAATTCTTCATCTCATTAACAATAGTGTAGCAAAATTGTAATTGATCAAAATTGATTATTTAGAGATTTTTGAAACTCTAATCAATGTCATAATAATCTATTCTTGGTAAATTTTCCCCATCATTTAAGTATTATTAAAAATTTATGCGAATAGCCTGAATTATAAAAATTTATGAATGAGGGGATTACGAAGCAATGGGGTGAACTTATAAAAGCAGCTTCAATTCGTTTGAGATGCTCAAAGTTCAAGGTTCAATTTTCATTTCAGCAATATAAAAATTCAAAATAAAAATTAAGAACTGGATGAAATGCTTTGCATTGCTTTACAAATGTGAGCCTAGATTTCCAAGTCAGGTGTTTATACCTATCACTACACAAAATGAATTGATAAAATACACATATTTACAATCATTTTGGAATTTGTTAAATAGACCTAAGAATCTTAAACGTTATTAGCCTTGAGAATTTGGGTTGGATATATGCCAGCATTTAAATATCTAAAATCTAATTTTAATATTCTTTGTAAATTTTCTCCTTTATATATATATTGAAAAATTTAGCTCCTTACTGAAGTTATAATAGAAATGCACAAATTGTTGATGTGGTGCCTAAATTAAAAACGTTGACCACCTGCTACAGCGAACTTTGAAGTAATTAATTAGACCCTTGAGTAGTTAATTATCTACTGCTCAAATTATAGTGATTTAACGTATCAGCACTCCGTTTTCACTACAAACGAGTCATTAAGATTGCTGGAAGTAATTGGTTATACTTGTACGTTTGTTATAATTTGTTCAACAAATAAAATTGTTCGTGAGTGTGCCTTTTTTATTTGCGTATATTTGTGAGGAAGCAAAGTTGTATTGTTTTCAACTCACAATTCGAATCTTGATTATTCTTACTCATCATACAATACTAATTAACTTATTTTATTCTTAAAAAAAGTTTAGCAATAAATATCTGTTTTCATAGTATATTTTTCTTTTATTAATTGAAACACACTGTTAAAGCAAAAATTTCCCCTTTTGCTAGCTTTTAAAAGTATGCATTTTGGCATTATCACTTTTCTATTCTAGTATTAACGATTTCTATATTTATTTGAAGGGAACCCTAACTCCCGTTTATCCACATGAAACATTGCTACAACACTTCTATATATAGTACTATGGTATTCTATTACATACAATATATTCTGAAATCTTTGAAACAGATATAAACTTCAGAAATTATCCTCATGGGCGAAATTTTAAAACTTCTTTGATAAGAGTTCCACATTGTCAACATAATTTTCAATTCAGGTCTAACTCTTATTATTAGCCTCAATGGGTATATCCTTCACTCATTTGTATTTGAAAGCAGGGTCAACCGTTATTACATTTCAACTATAATAATGGAAAACCACCTCAGAAAAAATATATCTAGAATCTGCTTCGAAGTGCACCTATCAAGATCGAACATAATCAACCAAGATATACAGTCTCAATAAGAATCATTCATAAGGAACCAAAGCTAATAACCTATTCTAATTTATGGATCCCAAAGCAAAAGTATTTTTACACGCATATGCACTATACCTGTTAGCTCACATCCAAGTCCTAACTCCACTTATATTTTTGTCCGATTTGTAAAAATCAATTCAACAAGAATATTTATGTACTCCTGCCAGCCAATTCTGAATTGAATTTAAGATTGGTTTATTTCTTCTGAAATACTCCCAGCCATCACCAACCCTACCCTAAAATCAGTTCAGGTAGACGCATAAAAGATACTAATACCCAACAATTTTCTTAATTAGTAAAACTGAAATATCATGGGTAAAGCTAAGGCCTCTAAGCAACTTTACAACACTGTGCAGCAAAACTTCAAAAACATCGATGATCCTCAAACACAAAAAGACTCAAAAATTTCTATTAATGATGTATCATTTTCACAGAATATCTCCCATTGGAAATATGAAAACAAAGAAACTGCTTATTCTGTTGTATCAAAAAGGATTAGAAAGTATGAAAAGAAGCTAAAGCAAATCGCTTCTACTGAGGAAAAACACAAAAATGGTATGGAATTGAATACTGAGCAATATAAACTTATTGAAACCAAATTCAACACACAACTCCTTCTTAAGGAATTACAAGAAATAAGACGCATATCTTTAAGTGAGCAAGAAGAAAAGAGCAAAGAAACTATAACAACCCTTATACAATTAGCTAAATTGGTTTGTTCAGGATTTTTTATTTCTACTTATATTGATTTAACATCTACCGAAGAGAATTTAAACAATGTTAAATTAACACAAAGTAATTCCTCTGAGACCTCTAACTTTATGAAAAATTTAGCTAAAACCTTTGAATCAATCTGCGATTTTAAATTTATATCCAAAAATTACTCTCGTCATAAAAATCAAATCATGCCAAATGATATTGATCAAATGTTTTTAGACTCAGCTCACCATTTTGAAAGCTTCTTGAACAATCAAAATATCCTTGAGAATAATTTTGTTACCCATGAATCTTTAAACAATTACTTGATTAACAACAAATCATTATTGACTTCACTAATAAATCATATCCTAGAGGAAAACCATCAAGAATCTTCCATAGCTTCTTATAAACAAGGTAAAACATTACAACATAACATGTGTAAGTTTAAATACAAACTTCATGCACCCAATTTTACTGATAAAACTGATAATGACCATTTCGATAAAATTGACATTACAAAAAGTGAGAGTACTCAGCCATCAGAGAGGAATGGCCTTATGAAACAACCTAGCCCTGCTTACACAAATGCATTTCAAAATCCTTATAACATTACCTTTAACAATGTTGCCAAGATAAAGTTTGGAAATGTAGATGTTATTGATGATATTTCAGATATTAAAAATTCTGTCACATTCGCTCAACCTTTAACGAAATTTAAACATGAAGACAATATTTTTACCACAGGATTTAAATCATTAGAACCACATTCAGCTACTTCTGAAATAAAAATTGACTCTTTCGACCTATTTGACCAAAGGGTACCTGAAATCGTTGATAATTCCTTATCTTCATTAGAGACTGCTACTACGACTATAGATAACGTAGTTAATGGAGAATATATTTCCTCAAAAGGGAAAGTTGCAGAATCAAACCTTGATACTGATCCTGTCTCAGAATTAAATTGTTTTCCAAACACAACTAGGCCACTTTATCTTTCTACTACTACACAACATTCAAATAATAAACCCTTGAACATGAATATTGGGTATTCTCCACTTAACTTCGAAGAGATTGCTTATGCTATAAATTTTATGGTGCCTTCAGTGATGGAATCAAATTCACAAACTGAAGCCCGTCCAACTGTGGAGCCTTCATCGAATCCTGATGATGTGCACAGCAATAAACAAACATTAATTCATGAAGTCGGGCCAAGCCACTCTCAAGAAAACTCAGCCTTTTTGGAAACAAAATTTAATAATCAAAATGAATCATTATCATATGGCTTGGAAAATACACAAGTTCAAAATGCTGAAACTCAACAAAGTGATACAGAATTTTTACAAAACTCAGAAGAAACTGGAACTAATTTAGAACTACATAACCTTCAAAATCATAATGAGAGAGTCCAATACACTAGCTTTAACACAAATACGACAAGTGAGAACCTTGATTATCAATCAATTAATAACGATTCATCTGATGTAACAGTAAATCCCAAAGAGCACATACAAAATCAAGCTGAAGGACAATTAGCAACAAGACCTTCCAAAATTGTTGATGAATCTTTCAATCCTGAAATAACAAATTTGCCATCGGCTGATGTACCCAAACACCTTCTACCCACCTTACCATCAGAAAGTGCCCACAATTACCTATCCTCTAACAGTTTATTGGCAGATTATGAATATACTAAGATTGAGAACTTAAATGAAACTAAACCTTCTAATAACCCCAGAACAGAAACTCAATACAGCTCCTCGACCACTGAAAAGAGTATACATGAAGAAGAGAGTCAAACTACAAAAAATAATTTAGATACAGTAACAGAGATTGTGGATAACATTGACTACAATAATCAAGCAAGCTTTTCTTCTGGTTTGCAATCTTTTTCAAGTGCAATACCACATAACAACGCAAACTATAATGCCAATTATCCTTATTACAACACCTCTAATCTGGTATCATCTATCAACGTAAATCAAAATCATCCCTCCAACATTAATATGAACAATACAAATTACATGGCCCTCCATGGAATCCAATATGACTCCCATAATCACAAACCCAGCTCATCTAGCCCCGTTTCAATACTTAATCACCACCTCTTAGCCCCTCATCACTCCCCAACCCCTTATAGTCAAGGATATCCTTTACAAGAAAATTATTATATTACTCAAGCTGTCCCAATGCAATCAATAAACTCCACGAATATTCATGAACATCACACGGGGCCTAGTACTCTCCATTATTACCCTGCTTCATCTTCAACAGCTATGATTAGTGCACCATATGAAACTCCAACCTACCCAGCGAACATGAATATTAATCAAACTCTAACCAATTCACCAAGACACACTGGATATCCCCTAGCTCCTACTCTTCCTTTGTCTGGACCACAAAATCCAAGAAGAATGGCCAATCACTCTAATTTAAAAATCGAAGCCAGGCCTTATTATTTACAGCCAGTTGGTAATGCAGCCGAAACTTATGACACTACGTATTACCAGTCACAACATGGTAACACTGTTCCATTTAATAATAATCATGGATTCGTTCCATCGCAAAATTACAAAGGAGTTACCCCTAGCACAGATGAAGCACCATTCTTCAATTCAACCAAGCCCAATAGAAACAATGGTCAGACATATGACCGCAATTTCAGGAAATCCTATAATAGCACCCAAGAACCACACCACGAAATGAAAAACTTTCACCAACGAGGTCAAAATAACATCAAAACAAAATCTAATTTTTCCAAGCAAAAGCGTATAAACAATACTCATAATCGACCACACTATACCAATTACGATAATAATAATAATCAAGACAATCACAATACCCCACAACTAGGAACTAAAGCAAATTCACAATCAGAGTGGGCTTTCAAGGCCTCCTAACTCTAGAGTTCAAAAATATTAAAACATACAGTCAACATAACGAAATAGAACTTATTCTTCATATAAATCGAAGCACAAACATGTCACGGTCGATTCTTATGTAAATCTAAGCACACCAGCAACCGGTATCAGACAAATTTCTTTTTTTAAGTTATAGAATTTTCACACAATAGCATTAATTCGCAGCACATTAAGCTATATGCTCTACCTAATATACTGTCACTTATCAATCTAATATTAGGTATTCCATAAAATTAATGCACCTGTATATATATTAAGCTAACATATTTGGATATTTTATATATTCGTACTAATTATTTAAATGATGAAGATTTACTGTTTTGATCTTAGTTTAATGATTTTCCTCCGATTCACTACTCTTAATGAATTTGCTATTTTCATATACACATTGTGTTTAAAATTGATTAATTTTTAAATATCTCTTAATTTTATGTTTTTTACGCCCCCCTTGATACTACATTTATTTTAACTAAATTGGATTTCAGTATACATATTTAATGGAGTAAATACTTGTAAAATTTTCCCCAAAAATAAACTACACAAAACTCAGTTTTAATGTTTAGTGCATTGGAATTTATACCACGATTATATATTTTTTAAACTCTAACCTGCTAATAAGCAGTTAGATTTTTTTTTAATTATATCATATCAACATAGAATAATTTTAAAGCTTAAAGTAATCTATTTTATAATACTTTAACCATAGCAAAAATTTATCTTTTAAGAAAATTGGAATTAATAACTTTTTTTTATAGCGTATGTTATATTACCTGAAATAACCTATTTTCCAATAATTTAAATTCTTTAATTTATTTTTAAAAGGTTTTCCATTTTCATTTTTTCTTGCTCTAAAGTAAAATAATGAAAATTTATCTCTTTCCTCGGCTTTTTTTGTTTATGAGGACCTAATTGTACTTTCCTATTATTTAATACATATTTATGATAATTACCTTTTAATCTATAAATGCATATATAAATACTTATACTCATAATTAACGTAATCAAATTAAACCAGAATAAATCTTGTTAAATTATTGTATTTTTATCTAAATCATTGTAAATATTGACTTTAAAACCCCTAGGAGGAAGATTAAGAAATTTTTGTATCAAAATATAATCTTAACTTAAGAACCTAGAAAATTAGAGTATCTGCATATTTATTTAAAAATTTAAGAAAAACACCCTTTTTATTTTGTAAAATTGTTACTAAATTCCAATTATACATGCTATTGAAGTTGTTAAGTTTAACATCTATAGACATGTTGTTTAAGATTTTGATAAAAGTATTAAATTTGAATTGATAATTTCTACAATAACTAATTAATCAATTTTGTGTTATATATGCTATAATGATTTTGAGCTAGTTTTAAATTATTATACATAAAAATGAAAAGTATTTAGTTTATTTTTAGGAAGAATATTCTTTCAATTATACAAAGTAACTTGAAGATTATATTAATATAAACAATTTTTTGTCTATTAAAGTTTAATTGAATTATTAATTAAATTGTTTATTGTAAATTCTATAGTTAAGATAAATACCAAATTTCTTTTCAAATAAAAAAAGATATATTTTAAGAACACAAAGTCTTTTAACGGAAAAATTGTAAGCTTTAATTAAAACTAAATGAATATTAATATTGTTATTAGCAACTAGACTTATTTATTTTGAAATCTGTGTATTTTTCCCATTATTTATTTATGATCAAAATTTTCTACTATTTTATATGTACAATTTGGTAATTTGATGATAAAGGTTTGCTAAAAATTTGTTCAAGGTCAAATTGAGATTAATCTATATTCCTTAGAAATTTAAAATTTTTTTTCGAATTCGACCTTTTCCTTTTCATAAATATCTAGAAGGTGATCACAAACACTGTTTAAATCGTCCAAACTTGTTCGAAGTACTTCTATGGCTGGTTTGCCTTAGAAAAAAAAAGTAAAAATTAATGAATCAGTATATTACGAAAAATTCATTCAAATTATGAAGAGAAAACAAGTAGTGATTTATCATATGAGTTTATACAATACAAACATTATAGAAAATGAGATAAAATTATTTCAAAAATATCAGCTTTTTGTAGGTCCAAGTAAGATTATTAAAGCCTTAGGTCATGGCTAAATAAATTCACAAATATCTAAATTTACTCTGAGATTATGTCTTAATTGTATGGAGTTTTGACAAAGTGTAAGTACTTCTCAACGAATTGAGTACTACAATTTTCAATGAATTAACACTAGCGCAATACTTATGTTGGTTTGTTAATTAAACAGAATTCTTAATTCACTCTTACCAGTAGTTTGGATTCGTAGATTAACTTCTGGTTTTGTAGGGTGAGGCATTGAATATCCTGCAAATTCGACCTCTGGAGACCTAATCAATAATGATCTTAAAGCATTGCCAAGTGTGTGATCTTCATTTCGTAATGTAAATGAAAGCTGGCTTGAGTTATATAAATCTCTTTGTTCTTTTTTGATCATCTTTATGTAATATATATATCATGAAAAATAGTACTTTATTAAATTTAAGAGGATAGAGAATATAGCTTATGAAATGTACAAATGTTAATCGTTAGTTTGTACAAGATAGTTTGAAGAGTGCTTGCTTGTAGTTATACTCCTTGTTTATATGATTTATTATAAAAAGCCTTGTGTGATTTTTAATAAAGTCATACACTGCTCTTATATATAAAATAGGATGATGATTTGTTTTTAGAAGCTATTCAATTGTTAGGGTACTTAAGCTACTGTCTTTATCTAAAGTAATTATATATACACTAATGTGTTCATATTTTTAAATATTGCAACTGAGAAAGTGTAGTATAGCTTATTAAGTTTTCATTAGGCTTAGTTTTAAATTTCAATACTTTTCGCAATTGGAGCTCATGAATTTAACCGAAGTTGGTAAGTTATAGTAATTTATTTTAAATAAAATCAATTCATGAATTATAAAATTATTTCACTCTGAAAGAAAAGTTTAGTAAATTCCAAACACATTTATATCATCAAATATACACAATTGATACTATATAAATGCAACATATAATCAACAATACGTATATAAAGTATTAAGATGGTTAATATCTAATTGAATTTATACAACATATAAATAATGTATATTGCAAAATAAGTGTTGAATAATGTAGAAGAAGTATACCAATATCATGCATTTTAAAAATCATTTATTTGATTCTATTTTATATTATGCTGTGCATTTATTTATAGATTTAAATATGTTGATATCAAATCTACATTTCTGATATATAAATTATGTGTTATAGCATCCAAATGGTTAACGTAGATCGACCTAAATTATTTTTTAATACAACCATTATAGATAGTACAAATATAAGAAGAAACCTTTCTTCACAGGGATAATCATAAAGTAAATTATCATCTAAAACCTCTCTGTAAAAATGAAAGTTCAGTGTTATAACCCTGGTTGTGGTCAGGTTTTCTTAGAGGAAACGAATAGTCCAAAATCTTGCATCTGTCATAAGGTAGTATGTATTTGTATTAAAGGCTTTACTTATAGAGTCAAACATTAGTCATTCTTAATAACTAAGCTAATTTGAAGATTCATATAATATATTATGACTATTGATTATCATTTTGAATGTAAATTAATTCAATTATTTTAAAACAATATGTTTAGGCTATGCCTGTATTCCAAAATGGATTAAAGTCATGGCCATGTTGTCAGAAAACCAGTTGGGAATGGGACGAATTCATGAAATTTGCGGGTAATTTTAATTTAATTCTATTAACATAACTTTATAAGCTAAAAAATATCTGAATAGAAAATCTATCAATCATAAGATTCTCAAGCTTTATAAAAAAAGTAAATTTTGGATTTCCTTTACACCATTCATGAAACCATTATAACTTACTAACAATTTCTTTCTGATAAATTTATTTAATACAAAGATAGATATGCACCTAAGAAAAGTTTATATAACCTACATCTATGAACCAAGATAAGAACTCCTTTGGAAAATTTACTAATGCTCATTGAAATCATTATTTTTACAGCCAATCTAAGTGTGCGGCCTGTAATCGAATAAACTTTTACAACACATCAAACAATTAGTACTCTATATATTAAATCTATTTTAATTAAACTTACAGGATGTAGTGAAGCTTACCACTCGAGCATTAAACCAGCAAGTTTAATTGATAAATCAAAAGCTACCCCAACAGCACCGCATCAACTACCAAACTTAATTCAAGAAGCGATAGTAATACCTCAAATTATTTTCAAAACTCAATAATAATAATTCAGTCAATAACAATTAAATGTATATAATTCCATGCTTTTCTTATAGGCCACATCCACATTTAAAGAATTACCCAAAACCAACAATATTGAAGAAACTAAAAAGCTTATCCCCCAGGTTTGAATAACTATGACTGCTAATTACTATAACCTGGTTATTTTTATTGAGCTAAACTTAATAAACTTCTGAGAATCATTCTTAACTTATTTATCCCACGTTATAGATTTTGCCCAACGGATATGCTATATGTAGCAACAAAGGCTGCTTTAAAGAGTTTGATCCAGAAGAAAATAATGAAGATTGTTGCATGTATTAAAACAAATACCTTTTGTTAATCAATATAATTTGTGTTATGGAGAAAGCCTTATTTTTTTATTCTGAACTATTTGATTTTTTTTAGAATTTATCTAAGACATCAGCTTGAACTCATTCCCATTTATTAACTTCAGACACCACCCTGGCTCTCCCATATTTCGAGATTCGAAAAAATATTGGTCATGTTGCAAACAAGGATCATATGACTGGGATCATTTCACTAAGATTATACCTTGCAGCAAAGGTGATGATTACTATGATACCTTTATTAGCTCAAAGGATTAAACCTATTTAAATTTTTGTGTTTCAAATAATTCATAAACAAATCGTGTGTCCGAATTTGATATATAATACTAGCCACTACAGATAAAAATCATTAGAAACTAATTTATCAATTTAACATTATACAGGTCACCACACTCCTAAAATGGTTTCTTCAGAACAATGAATTTCGTCTTTTACTCTGAATAATTAATTTCTTAAAATAAAAAGCTCAGCTTTTTTCCAGAATATAGTTTAAACTTTTCGAGCCAATTTTTTTAACTCCCAATCAAGTCCAATTTTAGCACTTCTTTAAATACTATTTGAGAAAGAACCTAGGTATAAATCTGTCAACTCTGTAACAGTAAAACATTAAGCATGAGAAATTTGCCAAGCCTCAATTACTAACTATACTGAAGATAATATACTTTGTCAAGAGGGATATAATTTAATTGAGCTTTGTTGAAAAATTAGCATCGAAAAAGGAAAATCTAGAAACTCAATCCATTAACATTATATATATTCTAACATACTGAATTTTAATTTCAAGTATAAATTAGGATAAGTTCAAAATTATCAATTTTTTAAGTCTTTCTGTCCAAAGTCTTTTAACCTAATTCAAATTTATATTAAGCCTTAATATAGTTTCTAACAAATTTAATGGTATTAAAGGTGCTGTAAATTTTTTAAAAAATTATCAAGGGGTAAACTGTCTTTATTTGGTTCGAGGAGTTAGTTATGAAGGAAAAAGTTATAAGCTGATGAGGGGATTACTAAGCTTAGACTTGTATATAAAAGTTAATTGTTACTCAACATTGATTTTATTGAAATCCTTAGAGATCTTGCTATTTCTGTGTCATCTTCTTTACTTGTTTCTATTTTCCTCCAATCATTCCTATCACTCACACCTAATAAATCACTTACGACCTCTCGGCAAAAGTTTAATGGCATCCTAGTACCAATCTTTGGTAAACCCACATATCTTAAAACTTGCTTTCCTCTTGCGGTGAGGTCCCCAGGCAGTTCCAAATAAAGGTAAGAGCTATGTTGGTTGTGTGATATTACTTTAGGAAAATCTATAAATCCGTCTTCAAACTGTTCCATAAGAGTTAAGTTTATATCTAATGAGTCACAGCGTTTGAGAAAGGTTTCTTGAGCTAAGTAGGCTAAATTTTTTGGTATAGGTATGATATGTATCTGGCTGTGCATGGCTTTGACGGCACGCATTGGTAAAAATCTCTCGAAAACAATAATATCTTTTCCCTGAAAATCAATGTAGTCAAACGGGAATAAATTATTCTTATAAATAAAATTTGTTCAAAATAGTATACTTGATTTTGGAAAATATCTCTTAATGCTTTCAAGTACTGTTGAGCTTCATGGCGAACATTTTCTTGGCAGTGAAAGAAGCTAGGCATATGCTTGATAGGTATAATAAGTAAATGATCAGGGACAAGGCCACCTTTAGCCAAAGATGTATATACCTGAAAGTTCAGTTAGGCATTTAACTGTTTATAAATCATGGTAAAGCTTTTGCTTACATCTGAACCAATGTTTATGAGAAGGTATTTGGCCAAATCAGGGTTTGATAGACAAAACCAGCACTCTAATAAATTAAATAAGAGAAAGAAGTTGCATTCAAAATATTTCTAAAAACTAAATAAAAATAGGGGTGATAGTGTAAAGTCATTTAATTAAGTGGGCTATATCAAAATTAATATACCGTTTTGAGGCTCAGAATTGACAGTAAGTTCAGATAGTGGTAAATTTGTATCATTACGAGTCATTGTTTGCTTTTGAGTGTTTGGATAGGGGATCTTTCCATACCAAAGCTGCATTCTTATCTTTTTGCCTTTAACCTCGAGTTGCTCAGAGGCATTAGCTGCAGCTTTAGCCGTAGCTGAAGATTGGAAAACCACCCATCTATAAAGTAAATTGATTAATAAATTTGATTAAAACATCAAGTAATTAAAAAAATGTTAAGTTGTATCTTACGCTTTTCCAATAGATAGACCCGATTCATTCTTTGGAAATCTTAGAAACTTTATATCACCAAATCTAGTTAATGCTTTATTTAAGGCATCCTCTTCTAATTCGTAAGCTATGTTGCTTAAAGCGACAACTTCTGTTTCTCTTGGAGGTTCTGGAGGGCCGTTGTTGGATTCTGGATTTGAAAAAATTAATTGTATTAGTAAGATTGATAAGACGTATAACAGAGTCATAAGACAATCTTTTAAAACTAAAAGATTTGTATTCCATTTCCATAAGAGCGTTTAGTATATATATAAAATATTGAATTTAGATATTTGTGTGTGGGGTTATATTAAAATGTCTATAATTCGATAACTTTTGTTTGGGTTGGAAAATTCATTAGATTCATCAACATTTGGCTTGATATTTTCTTCAGGAAATTCTGTGATGAAATTTTGTTAGTTTTTTCGACTCCTTAAATAGTATTTTATTAGCCTTACTTCTTTTTTTAGGCGGTTCTTGTTGGGGATCCTTTGCAGATGGGAGTAACTCTAAAGCATGGAAAGATTTTCTTGATGGCCCTTTAAGTCCAACTCTGCCAAGTGCTATAAATTTATATGGATCTGAAGAGTAAGCATATATATATCTGTTTTTAAATTGTTACTTTAGTCAAGCTGTTTAAACATAGTCGTAATATGTTTTATAAGAGTTATGAGGATTAAGGGGCATTACATTGTTTTTCTGATTGTTCAGTGAATTGGTAGAAGATGTGCGAAAGTGCTGAGAAATGATATCTTGGTTTTAACTCTTCCTTTAATTTATTGACCTCAGGAGATAAGAAGCTAATGGTAAGTAGATATTTTTTATTAGATAATCTATATATAGATAACATGCTTCAAGATAACGTAGTCTGATATGTTAGGTTATCGAGTCAATTTCATTTGCTCTGTGAGTTAAAAGTCATGTGAGGTATAAGGTTTCAATAAGTCTTACGATTTGTAAGTGTTACCATCCTGCCGTGAAGGTAGAGCATTCAGTTCTTGAGTCTGTTGCTCATCCAAAAGTTGTCCAATACCCGAAGGCCATTCACTTGTAAGTAGAATATCTATTTGAGAATCTTTCGAGCTGTCAATGATATTGTTTATGGTTTCTTGACTATAAGATGGACCTGATAGCTCGCTTTTGGTAGGTGATGTACCAGAAATGTAAGCAATCTTAAGTTCATGAAGAGTTGTAACTCCACCACTCCCTAAAAAGTAAAGGTTTTTGGAGAGTTCTAGTGGAGTATTCTTAATATGATAGATTTCAGTGGCTGCCTTAGAGCTTGTATCAACAAAATAAGTAGGTATGACAAAATTTGGAGCTTTAAACTCATGTTGCTCATTTGTCTCTAGGAATTTTTTCAAGGAGTCTATGGTGTCATCATCCGAAGGAAGAAAGCTTCCGCAGCACAAGCAGAAGTCAAATGGTCCTTTCTGAGCTTGAATAGAAGCTTGCAACTTGCTCAGTAAACTGAGGTTTCCTTCACAATCTCCGCTGAATAGTATCCGAGTCATTGGTAAGGGATTTTGTATAAATTAAAACTAGTGAGGATAAAAAAACAGTGTTCAATTTAGTCAAATGGCCATTTGTTGCGTTTACTCTGTTGCGGTTAACATAATTTGATTGTAATTTCCGTTTCATCGAGAAGTTTATAATCAAAGCTAAATATCAATTATGAAAGCTTTATTTGATATAATCACTAGGCCGAAACTATGCATTTTTCAACTTATGGTGTATGTTTTGTGATGACTTGCTTTTTATTTAAGGAAATTTTTTAGTTTAATATCAAATTTATAGTGCATGACACAGTGAAACCAAGTTGTTTTAAACAATCATCAAAGCTGTATATGTCATAGTTTGTTTTTATGAGTTTTTATCATTCAGACGAGTGTGATTAAGGGATTTAATATATATAAACTTGTTCATTTATTAGATATGAAGTTTGCTAATAATAAGAAATGTAAGGAGATGGCATTGTTTTAGATGTAACTAATTTTTGAACAGGAATCTTTGCGAAACATAACTAGGTTAAGGAATTCTATTGGGGATGGATTGGAAATTGGGTGCTTTGTTATATATGACTTGTCTCCTTTTCCAATATCAAGTCTATAATCACATTTGAACATATATAATTATGAATAAAATTTTATTTATCAACCCTAAGTATTTGTTTAATCAGCTTTGTTAGGCATTAGTTACTTTAATGTCTAAATGGCATGTGCCAAATATTTATTTAATATATGTATATATAATATATATTTATTTCTTGAACACTAGGAGTATATGTATAAGTAATTTCTAAAGATAACAAATAAAGTTAAAATTAGTGAATTATTAATGGTCTTGAGTAATGGTCATAAAACTAGTAAGCTTTTACACACAATACAACAAATTTACTGCAAAGGAGATTAAATAATTTTTATAGGTAATAAATTGTATTTAAATTTTCCTTTTTTTATCTGGAAAAAGTAAATTACATATATTTCTGTGAATTTATGGTAAACAAATAATCAAAAAAATTTTTTCACTACAAACCAAAGTAGACGAAAACCCTTTAATCATTATTCACTTTACATTTTAACAATAAAAAAGAAAATAGTCTTTATTCACAGCATTGATATATTTCTAAATTGTGAGTATATTAAATGTTAAATATGTTCAAATTCCGTGTGGTATTATATCCTCTAAAAGCAACCATAGTTGCTTTTAGATAATTTATAGTTGCTCATATATACATATTTCATTGTTTTCCATGAGGATTTTAATTACCGGTCTAGAAATGTAAGCTTTATAACAATTGTTATTCCATCTTACTTGGGTAGTAAATTATATACCCACAAATTTATTCTCTTTGCAATGAATTAAGTTATGTATGATGGCTCCTAAATGTATATTGAACTTTAATATCCATTGACAAATTAAATATTCGCTTGAATGTAAATAAATAACATGGAAGCGAATTTTCAATTCTCGATATTGATCTTAATACAGACATGGTAGAGAGTATGTAATAATACATATATATATAAATATACATATATATTAGAAAATTAAACAAGGTACACACAACATACATGAAAAACATTATAGGACAGCTCAACTAAAAGACATATATAGAGGCTAACTTGTATCATATAAGAAAGCTCAGAGAAGTATATTAGGAGAAAGAAATAAATCAAGCAAATTATTTTGATAACAATGACTGCAACAAAGACAATGAAACTCTTTTATAATATTTCCCTTATTGTAGGGTAAGTTTGCATTTCCTAGTTACACAACCTAATGGTCATATATAGGGCTATGTATGAGTTGTATAGCATTAAACAAGAAATTATAATGAAAAAAATATTAATATTCAATATTTTTGTATTAACAAATTCATACTTAGCTCCGAAATATGGATCAATTCAGCTTATTCATTTATGAAAACTTTTTATAAATTTTATATAGAAAGGTTTATCACTCAATTGTTTTTGTATCGATATATGTGTTCCAATCATAATGTATATTGAAATGTAATATTCTCAATTGATCCATAACATTGTAAGAAAACTAAAGCTCAAATGCGTTTAATAACATAGAATTTAATCTATTTAGATGATTAATAAGCTCTTTGTTTCCAAAATATATAAATTGTAAGTTTTGATTTTCAAACTTTTTAAATTTGTTGTATGTACACCTTTGGAAAAAAAACAAAATAAAAATTTGAGAGTAGTTTTTATAAATTTTAATAAAAGTTAGTTCAAAGATTTTATGAAATTTTCTAATTTATATATTAAATTTGACTATATTTTATAATTAGGTTTATTGAATTTTTCTATCAACTCCGAAGATTACGAAATGAACTACAAAAGAATGAAGAAAATTATCATTTTGATTTATTTTCTGAGGTATTCACACTATATTATTAGATAAATATATTAAGATATATATATATATATATATTATATAAAGTTTGCGGACATCTACATTTTTATATTTTATATATATATATATATAATATATATTATTTCACAAAATAGTCAGGTTTTTATTACTCATTTTATATGGACGTAACAAAAGCCCCTTCAATTATAGATGGTTATAATTTACTCAGGTAAACACACGTCAATACAAGTGTATATTCTTAATTTTAAAGGAATTTATATCAAAATATATAATTAAATGTATATATATTTATATAGATATGATTATCGTTCGGAATACCCATCTCTAATCAATGCATTTCAAAGATATAATATATTCCAAGGTATGAATATATTATTAAGAAATACACACAAATATTATTTTATTATATGTAATAAGAGTTAAACATATATTTTCAAATTATATATATGTAATTATGTATATAAATTTCAGAGTTTATTTGTGGGGCTTTATATCGTACCTTATCTCCGATATTTAAAGACACACTTATCTTTTCCAAGCCCCATAATTTCTATATAACAGCTGGTATGTTTGCTTAAACATAGATAGAAAATAATTTTCACACATATGCTCATTCTCCGTAGACACTCACACATATATTTAGGTTTGTGCACATACACACACAAAAATATATTTATATATATACACATATATATATATATGCCTATATACATGCCCAGTTTGAAAATTTTGTAGACATTTCTTAAATTCATAAAATAAATTATATTGATATGGACGTATATATACTTAACAAGTACTTAAACACATTGAATAATGCTTACACATATTTATATACACTGTAAAACAGTGCTATTGCTCCGTGGCTTTGGTCATTTTTGGTTATTTTTGTTATCGTCACTCTTAGGTCTGCTGAATTTCACACACATTACTATCCATTTTAAACATTATAAAGCTTTGATTGTATTTATATAAATCTTTGATATGTACTGAATATATTATTTATACACACATACACACTCACATACACAAAACAGACTTGCAGTTTTATTTACACACAAAAACACACACTAACACTCATAGAACACTCTTGCAGTTGTGTTTACACACATAGATTGATACAAGCAACATATTAGCAACAGTTTCCATAAACACAAATCAACAAAAAAAATATAAAACAATATTCGTATTTGCAAACACACACATATCTCTACTATTTATATGTGTAAATTTTATTACTATCCACATTAGGTGACAGCTTGAGTTGTGGTTTTGGCATGGTAGCACTTTATTTTTTACTCACAAATGAAGATTTAGTGACTAGAATATCAAGTTATTTTAAAATATTACTTATAAAACCTATAAAGAAATACATACACGCACATATAATCACATACACACACATATATAAACACACATACACACAAAACATACATAACTATACACACACACGCATCCATACACAAAGCTATACATAGAAACTAAACAGACACACACATATTCGATACATTGGTGCACTCACAAACAATTAATATGTTAACATACACACAAATTGATACATATAACTCAAACACAAACACTGTATACACATACAAACATTTCGTACATCCACATATTTTACATGTAACTAATATTTTACACACATTTACACAGCCCATATTCACATTTGATTTGTCCATACATAAATGTGATTAGTATTTCCATCTATATGTGCGTGTGTGTATATATGTATACTAGTTGTATCTATGTACACTTTATGTGTGTACAGCCTGAATTAGTATATCTAATTTTTTTTTTATCTAAATCTGTATATATATATATATATATATATATATATATATATATAAATATACCCTTATGTGTTTATATTTCTATATACATATATATAGTTTTACACTTTTATGTTTATAAATATTTTGTGTGTGTGTATATATCTTTAAATTTACTAGCTATTCAGCTAAGGGAAAATTGGTCATTACCATTTATTTGGATGAATTTAACTTCGATTGTAATAATACTTAAGTCAGATAATCCTCGTAAAGTATGTACAATTCGTATACACACACAAACATATATATTTATACTTTTCAAACTTGAAAAAGTAATAGAACTCTCTATATCTTGCTTTAAAACCATAATTACAATTACACACATTTAAAATACAAACACAATTATTTTCATTAATTATAAATGATGAATTATATGTGTACACCAATTTTTATATATAATATACAAATATATATTGTTCACACAATCATCAAGATATGATTGTACACACATACACTTATGCACTTATACAATTTTATATACCTACATACACACGTACAAACTCAATTTTAAGCACATCCACAGACACACACATATATATACACACACACCTTAATCTAAATATTGATTTTTATAGCAATATCAATTTACATATTGGTGGACAAATTTTGTAATTTCCAATGTAATTATGTCCTCCTTTTGGCAACTTCCAATCTTTATACAAATAACCCAAGTATATATTCAATTTATAAAAACATACATACACACACCCTTAAACAAAGCATACATGCACACATACAGATATAACAACACTCAAATATATATATATGTAAACATACAAACCTATACAAAACACATATCTGTCTAACAGATATATATATAGATATGTATATATATATATCCACACATACGTACACTTCCACATATTATAAACACATACATCAAACACACTCACATACACGCACTCACATACACAAACATATACACACGTACACACACACACACACACATACTAACTTTCATACATCTTTATATATAGATTTCAGGGTTATTTTTAATATATCTTACACACCAAATGAGTAGAGAGTTGATGTTAGAATTTCTTAAATATTCTACCCTATCATTTATTTGTTTATGCTTTCTACAATTTTTCAACAATTACTTGGTATTATATATATTTCCATATATAATACCAAATATTACACACACACACACATATATATATATATATATAGAGAGAGAGAGAGACAGATAGTCAACACACACACACACACACATAGACACAGATAGTCAATACACCGACACAAATACCCATAGATACATGAAACACACACAGATTCCTGAGGCAAACACACACACAGATATATGACATATAAACCAATATATACACATATAGATACTGACAAATTCTACTATATATTTACATGTGTGTGTGTATGATATTTTTTTAATTATAATTAACACATAATTCTAGGTATTTTCCACCTACCCAACCATCCTTGTTTCAATTGCAGTAATTGTTGTATTTCTACCCCTTCCCAAAAAATATGGTCAATAACACACATACACAATATATATATATATATATATATATGTATTACCATAATATATATTTATATGCACACCAGCTATATATATATGCGCATTTATAATGCATATTTTTACACACACACAATCACACACATACAAAAAATACACACACCCACACTATAGTCACAAACATACACACACACAATGAACAAACATAACCCAATTTACACACACATATATATATATATATATATACATGTGTGTGTGTAAATCATTTCAGGAGGTGTTGTGCATTTTTTATATTCGGCAATTTGGAGGGGACTTTTGTCTATTTTTATATTTGGCTTATTACGCTTAATGTATCCAAAGTAATGTGTATGTGTGTGTATCTGTTTGTGTGTGTGTGTGTTTGTGTATGACTGTGTATGTTTGTGTGTGATGTGTGTGAATTATGTATGACGTATGTGTGTATGTGTGTTTATTTATTTTATCTGTTGAAAATTTTTGAGAGATGATATTTATATATAGATGTTTAGATATATATATCTTTCAATTTTTTACACACACTCAAAGATCGGAATCAGAAGATAGTCACATTTTTGATTTATTGGCCTACAATTTTGGCTTTATAAAACATAACTTTGACACAATGATTTATCTCAACTCACCGGTTTGTTAGATACACACACACTTATTTACTTTACCGATTTACACATATACACACATATATATATAAACATAAATATAATTAGATGAATAAATATGAAACACACTTTTATGATTTGTCTCATACAAACACACACTACACACACACACATACACATACACACACTACACACATACACTACACACACATATATATACACATGTGTGTAATATAATTAGGCTTTTGGAATTATGAAAATGAAAGATTTAAAAAAATTTGTAACTTCCAAATTTTTTTATTTTTTTGCAATTTCGGTTTTTTTGTCGATTTTTTGTATTTTTATTGAAATTTATAAAAATTTGGAAAATTTAAACAAAAATAATGAACAAGAGCGGACACACACAGAGAGGTTATTTTGTGTTTGTGTGTGTGATTTATATGTATCTGGTGGGGAAATATGTTTATTATCTAATATGTACGTTTGATATTTATGGATGAGTATGTAATATATCGGTAGGTAGATGTGTACGAGTAGTGTATGGATAGGTATATGTGTGTGTAGTGTGGGTGTGAGTATTTGTATAGCGTTTGGATGTGTGGGTAGGTGTTTAGTAGGTATATGTATATTATGTATATTTACGTACACACATAAACATGCATGTATATATCTAGACCTATATGTAACTGTATTGAATTATGTACATTTATGTATAAGGTATGGGATGTATATATATATATATATATATATTATATGTGTGTGTAATAAAATAAAAATAATTTTGTTTTCTTCTAATCAGGGAAGATAATTTAAATCCTGATCAGAAGGTATAACATTTTATGTAATTGTTTCAATTCCGAATTTTATCTATAACCTACACACATATAAGTAATACACACAAATAATAATTTTCAATTTCACACACACTTATTATATTCAAACACATATTAATGATACAAATATACATTAAAGTATATTTAAACAATATTACACACCTTTTAAATTATTATCAGAGTCAGAATAAAAATGAAAAAGAAAAAACTGATGTTGATAGCTCTACACACACACACACTATACTAAATAACCAATTTATAGGGAATTATTATATAATCCTACAAGTTAGCTATCCCTAAATTCTCCTACTACACATTACATACATACAACAGATACATAGCACACACACACAATACACACACATATATAAATATATATATATATATATATATATATTAGGCTATATTCTTTATAATTATGATGATTTTATTTATGAGGCTAACTGCCTTAGGTTCACCTTTGTTGTGTGTAGTTGGGAGTTTGATATTTTCTTTGAAATTATGGACTTATTTTATAAGTCATATTACACACAAAATCTCATTTAAAATGTAAGGCTTAACTCACACACACACATATAAATACACACACATATATATACACACACATATATATAAACATAAACATATGCTTATATATATATATATATACACTTAAATCAATTAGTTTTCAATACTTACTATTTTCACTCACATTTGGATACACACACAACATATATATATACACATCTACACAAACACATATACTTATACTTTTGATATATATATATATATATATATATATATATATATATATATGTGCTTGTACATAAATATACTTTTTGCTCTAATGTACTCTATATTTTGTGTGTTGTCTGTGTGTATGTATATATATATTTTGTAAATATATATATATATATATTAGGGTATATACAACTAGCGCTGTAAAAAATTGGATACACAAATTTTTTTTATTTGTATTATTTTACTTGTCAATAACAATGTGTGTATATTTCTTCCCTTGGAAAGTAAGTTTTTAATGAATTTTTTATTGAAATTTAAGTTAATTTATTTATACAATTTTGTTAGCAAATTGAAGATATTAAACCAACACACACACACACACCTTCACAGCTTCAAAATATGTTAGATTGGATGAAAAATAATATTCCTACAGGTTATTTATACACACTTAACATATACTACTATATACAACTTATACACACACAATTGTGCACTTAATTTATACATGCTTTTGTGTGTGTACATAATTTTGTGTGTGTGTATATATGTATATAATTTTTTATATCTGTATATAGGTATAATTTTATATATATTTGTGTGTATATAATTTTGTATATATGTTACAAATGTGTGTGTGTATATATATATATATATATAGATAAACCAATTTTCTCTGATATGGTTACTTCATCTACAATTCGATTAGCCAGCCCCTTTCCAATTATTATCAATCCACAATATGAAAGTAAAGAAATGCGTGATAGGGTTAGTTTGTAATAAACACACACACATACATACATATTTATTTATTTATTTTACACATCAACACAAATATATATATATATATATACACACACACATACACACATACACATACAAAAATACATAACATATATACACACACACAAAGCACACATACACACACACAAATAAAATCACACATATATATATATATATATTCATTTATTTATATATATATATGTGTATATAAATTATGATTTTAGGTACAAATTTCTTACTCATTTGCAGGCTGTCCAGATCCACAAACATTTAGAGATTTTTTATTTAATAAATTTAATGTCGAATATGCTATTATTAATATATATAGATGTTCAAGTAATAAATATAATTACACACATATATATATATTTATATATACTTGGACATATTTATATGTCTATACACACAAAAATAAGTACACACACACATATGTA